>JACAXG010000074.1:1548415-1792589 GCA_018881555.1 Amblyornis subalaris
TTTTTTTTTTGATGTCTTAAATGAKATGTGTATGTGACTACCTGCAATTGATAGATTAGGATAAACTAGGGTTAAATCCAATAAAACAGTTACATCCTATGTAAAAAGRTTAATGTGGAAATGAAGACCAAAGAAGTGTCAGAGTTCTTAKAGCTGTTTTTGACCTTCAGCTGTAGAAGTGTATCCAGGCTACCTGTTCTAGTAAGTAAGGGGACTAAAGGAGAAGAGTGGCTGGCACTTAGAGTTGAGCTGAATTTGGTCTCTGTAAACGTGAACAGAAATTCAAGTGAATCTATTACTGAAAAATGATACTGCAAAATTATATCAGGTGAAGACAAAGTCTTTTAATTACTCCATTTYGGCGAGTGAATGAATTAAAAACAGCATGCAAAATTCTTATTTTTTCAGGTTCTGCCAGGTRCCAGACTTTCAGACTCAGGCTGGCCCCTGAAAGTTGAGTCAGTTCTTCTGCTTGTGTGTGTTGTCAGCACTAATAAAGATTTTGCAGTGGCAGTTAAAAATACCATAGAAGATGTGCCAGCTAACAGAAAAACCACAGCATTTCCCTACTGCCTAGAGCAGTGCCTGTAGTGCTAAAGGGGTGGCTATGGAAAAGACACATTTGTCAGAAAACTAAAGCAGTARGACTCTGGAATCCATGCAAGCAACAGCTGAGTAAATAAGGTATCTTTTTTTACCAACCATAAATGGACTCTACAAGTGGACACAGAAAAACAGTAATAAGATCTGACATGTTCATGAGGAATGCTGTAAAGAGCCTGAGGAAAAGAAATGCTGTATGGAAAAGTAGCTAGCAGCAAAGTAGTGATGCCGGAGGTGTTGAATGTGTCAGCTGAGAAAGGCAAATAGAAGAGCGTGAAAATCAAATTATTGGTATATCCCRGATCTGTGGGGGTCTGATGGCACTGCAAACTGTTCTGAGCCACTTCTCMTGACTGGCATGGTTAAGTTCTAGTTCTCTCAGCCTCACAAATTGTTTTTAACCTTAGATCTATTTCAGTTAACTCCTTGATACCCTATTTATTAGCAGGAAATACATTAATGAGAAATCCAGAAAGTGAAGAAGCCCTAACACTCCCCAGCATAAGGGCGAAAAACATGAACTATCCTAGCCTGTGAGTAAATCCCAGGGCTCCCTGGAGCACCAGAGTTCCACTGACCAATCCATTAAAGCCAAATAAAACTCTCAGAAGTGTGGTTTTTTTTCTAGTGCTTATCCTGTGTGTATCCTACTGCCTAACTCCTATCTCACTAACACARATCCAAGCGGGAAACGCTTGATTCAGCCCCATGCCCATTTGTTCTGTGAGCATTCAGTCCTTTAGAAAAGAAACCATTTATATCATCTAAAGGCCATGCTGGTCAGTTCCAGAGGAGGCAGGCACACAGGCACTGCAGATAAGCAGGAGGCATTTAGGATGTGGCTGTGTCCCTGCTGGGGGTTACTGTCACCCCGGCGGAGCGGGCTGGGATTGTGCTGCTGCTCCATCTCCTGCTCCGTTGCACCCCCGCCAGGTTACTTCAAAGCCCTGGTGGGGGCTCAGTTAAGCTTTGCCTTGTTCCCGTGCTGAGCCTCAGGCGATTCTCTGCTGCCCRGAGAGGCTGGTGACCTCCAGCTGCCGCTCAGCAGTGATCAGTCTGGGACGGTGACCTTGTCTAGCAGCACGGCTGGAGCTGGGGCAGCCTGGGGGCTGGGCCCTCCTTGTTACTCGTGTTCTGGGCCTGTGTCCCTTCACTGCACACTTCAGGAAGTGTAGCAGTAAACACTGCAGATACTGCATTGCTTCATATGGATTCCATGGGTTAAAATCCATACCAGGTGTAAAAGCATAGCATGAGTGACATGTCACCTTTCACTGGCTTTTTCACCTGTCCCTTTTCTTCTGCCCTTTCACAGACTGTTTCATTTCTGCTGGGCACTATCCCACTGTAGCAAGTTCCCTTAAATGGACAGGCATCAGTGTTCCTGAAATCGAARTCCAGCATGACTATGAATGATTTCTCTCCCCCCAGTCTGTCTAGACTTCACAGCCACCTGCAAGTATGCAAAAAATCTTGTTCTGCAGTAATGTTTACTTAGTGGCTTATCAAAATATTGTTACCTGGTTAAAAGGAACTTGAATAAATCTTCTRAGTGTGAGCTGACCACTGTCTGCCATAGTTCATGGTATTATCTTCTACAGACACTCCAAACAATGCAGACAGGACCTGGAAAATGCCTGGCTTTTAAAAAGCCCTTTGAAAATGTTTCTTAGCTGTGGGATGCCCTGGTTTTCAGAGCTCAAGGATTCTCTTCACTCCTTTCTTCCTCAAGTCTATGTCTAGGCTGAAATTTCATCCCAATCGACAGCAAATACCTAATATTTATCTATTAAAGAAACCCATGCCGTATCAAAAATCAAATGTAATCTCAGGAAGTGCAAGTGTGGAAACTACCCTAAGTCATGTGGCCTGAAGCTCATCTCGTGCACCTGTACAGTGCACAGTTGTTTTGAAAGCATTGCTGAACGTCACAGAGAGCCCAAAGAACTTGTGATRTGCTTGAGAGAACTTCAAGCAAATCTTCTGGCTATCGCTGCAAGACTTCGGATCCAAGAGAGAATTTCTTCTTACCAAATACAGACAATATCCCGTGAGGTCAGGCATATTCTTGAACCTGGATCCTTTTTGGACCTGGGCTCATTTATTTCTTATCTTTGTGAGTGAGGAGTTCCCTCSCATGGGAGGTTTGTTTAAATAAATCCACTAGAACGTGACTGAGAGGCTTGCAGTCTGTCATCAGTAGAACATTCAGCTCTGAACGTAGCTCTTGAAGTCTGTGAAGTATTTAGGTGTGTAAATGCACGCTGGAACTGTGTTACTGCTTAATGCTTTGGTGCCGGTTTTGTTTATCCACAGATATAGCTTTCCTCTTATGGAAAACTCAAATTGCAAAACCTCAGTTGTRTTTCTGTGAACAGGAGCTTCTGTTTTGCTAGACAACCTTTTACCTGCTGTTTTCTGCATTGCTATGTTGATATCCCTTCAGGAAGTGTTCAAGAATTGCAGATCTGATAGAAAATCATAGGAGAATCAAACAACTGACACTTTGCTGGCTCAAGTGGGTTGGCTTTTGCAAGTTGTTCTCCATGCACTCTTTTGTGCTGTTTTACAGCATTATTATAAAATTTCTGGAATCAAACAAGTGGGAAACGTAAACTGACAGAGACTGGGGATTTTTGCTTGTTGGCTACTGAATTAGAAAAGGCTCTTTTTCGACAAGTTACATTGGTTATAAAACTTTGTTTCTAATAAGAAGAAACTGTAAATACCTGGTATAAAAAAACCAAACAAACAGCTTTATGCCTAGTTAGAAATCTTAGTGTAATGCAAGTCACCCTTCCAAAACAAAGCATGTGGCAAAGGGATCGGATTTATAATTAGCTATTGTAATCTAAGATGTTTCAGGGAATTTTTTTTTCCTTGTATTATTTAGTAGTCCCACTGTTTCCAGTTTTGGTGTTGACAGACTGTTTTACCCCACACTTTTGAATACTAGGTATTCATATGGATTATATCTATCTTAATAGAGTTTGCAAGTTTTTATTTGAACTTGAAAAGCATTTCATTATGTTTAATTTAGAGAGATGAGATTTCTTTAATTACTGTCTGTAGAAGCTATTAGAAGCTCAATTACATTTGCAAATTCATCTTTAAAAGTGTTATCATTTTAAGATTACTAATTAAAAAAAAAAATCACGACCTGACTATGTGGGACTTTCAGGTTCACTAGAAGTATTCTCTCTACACCCCTCCACGTGTAAGAAAATAGTGTCTAAAATGGAGAAATTAATTATGCYAAGAACTGAAGATCAATGCAAGTCTTCGAAATTGGGCTATCAATTGTGGATTTGAATAAATAGCAATAGTTTTATTAGGGAGACAGGATTTTCAAAATATRTATTACTTGTCTTGATTCAGCATTGCAAACATGACTCAGAGATGAGCTTTAAGAAGCTGAGAGAGTGATGGCTGCTGGGGGGCAGGTGTTGCACCTGTATGAACCTACCTGTGCGTGTGTTGCTGTCAGGGGCTGGCTGTGAGCTCTGTGTGTGCAGGTGTGTCTCCAGGACAGGTGCTAAAGCAGGTCCACACAGTTCACTTCAGGCTGTTAGTTTCTGGAAGACTATGARGGGGATTTTTTTGGTGTTTAATTTTCATTCCCAAGGTGACTCCAGTTTTGTGTGGTGTTTCACAGTATTGAAGAGCTGCTGGGCAGTCAGAGCTCCCTTTCAGAGYGCTGGTCGTGCACCACAGCTCTTGGAAGGGATGGGCAGACAGTGGTGCTCGCTATGCAGCTCTGAGCCAAAAGGTTTTACRAGTTATTTAATTTTATTTTTTTTTCTTGTAAAATAAATGTTATCACAACTCCAGCTATATATACAGAACTGCTGGTGTAATAGCCTGCCTAATTCAGATTAATTGTAGGCTCGCAATGATAAAGGAGCTTCAGCACAGCAGTTATTCTGTCWCACAGATGCAATTAAAACCATATCAATGCAGTATAAATAATGCTAAATTAAGTTGCTGTCCTTCCACATGGTGGCAATTTTGAGCTAGTGCACAATGAAAGCTAGCATCTTATTTTGTTCAGGAGTAACTACACCAAGAAACAGTTTCTAATTTCCTTGAGTTGCACTGGAGCAACGTTATCACCCAGGAATATGAAGTGTGTAAACTGCTGTCACTAAAATATCACTAATGATAATAATAAGCATTTCCTATCTTGATATTCATCTTAGAGGCAAGCAAAGCTTAAAGTTTACATCTGAAAGTCACGGGATACGTGTGCTAGTCTGATACGAGGCCAAAGAGACAGATGTGTTAGCATGTAAAAATGCCATACTGGAAAATAAACTGTTTGCTTCAAATTATTTAATTTTAACTCTTTTCAAGGCAGTTTTAGAAAATGCTAAAACAAATTATTTAGTGTCTGGTGGATTTTCCTGGGTTTTTTTGGGYAGCCTGTCATTTTGGGAGCAGAATGCTGTTCTAAAGAACCATCATTTTTTCTTACTGGTAGGAAAAAGCTAGAAGATACCAACCTAAAATTAGGATACTGCTTTTTATACTATTTATATCTTACTGTTGCAAAGCTGTAGCAGGAATAAGTTTAGGGAAAACGGTTACATCATAAAATAATTGGGGAAAAAGGTAGAGGCTTAATATAAATCATGGAAATTTCTTCTTTAGCCTGTGTAGTACAAGTCTGTGTCAGGTGAAAGGTAATTCATTTTGGTTGCAAAGCAGCTACACAACCTCACCATTAACTTTCGTATTTTGAAGAGATGTGAAAATAAAGCTGCCTCTTCCTCCATGCACCCTCCAAGTGTTTATGTTATTGCTGCTTTTACTTTAATGCTTCGCTGTGCTCTAAATACACCTATAACTTCATCTCTGGGAAAGCTTTGGGTGTTTAAGTGTATTTGTAGGTATTCCCAGTGTGGCTGGAAACAGTAACAAGAGACAAAGGCATATAAAGTGCCACTGTGGGAAAGGCCTGGTTTCAATAGCTGGCTAATTTAATAAGTCGTGCCTCAGTAGAATGGTTCAGCTGTAAGCAGCCTGTAAAAGTTGTAATAAGCACAATAAGCAGTGCACTTCTTTTCTCCACATTCTTTGGGGTAATGTTTTTTCATGCTGACAAAGTCCACTACAAGGAATGCTGCAATGTTCTGCAAAGTTGTTTGTCAGTGCCTCGGTTTATTTTTGCAGGGAMGTATTGATTACAGAATGAGAAACATTTGGTTTAACAGGGATCGATGAGTAGCAAACAAAGGACACTGAAGTTTGACTCATTTTAATTTGAACKAAAATACAGTACCCGGTGCAATTTATGATGAAATAAAAAAAATGATATATGCTCTCTGGTTTTTAATCACATTTCTTTCCTGTCATTTGTGAGTGAGATAAGTTCAGACAGAAGATTGTAGTATCCTGTGGGCTGGATTTGGGACCAGGCTGCACATGGGGAGTTTGGGGGGAGAGTGCTGGGCTTTGCAGGAGGGGGACAAGCAGGTCCCCCTGCCTCTGGAGCTGAGCACACCAAAGAGATTTCACCCACCTGCTGTGTAAGAGAGATGAGGGCAGACCACCTTGGATCCTTGATCTGKTTGATTTGCAGGAGCCAAACACAAGCTCTCACAAAATACCTATAACACAGAGAACATCTGTACTTCCCTTTCCCAGTTTGTACTTTCTCTTTCTGTTTGGGCCGTGGGCAGCTGGGGCTCAGGTATATTTTGTGGCCCTCGAACAAGTACCATTTGATCACCATGCATTTTGTTGGGGGAATTAAATAGTCATCGTATCAGAAAGAATGAGTTACTTCGTTAAACCAACTGGGAGACCAAGTTGCAAATTCCAGTTTYTACTTCAATTAATATTTTATAATTAATTCTCGAAAAATGGAACTGCTTCACCATCCCTTTCTCATCTCTTGTCCCAGGCTGTTCTATGGCTCCTGCCTGCAGCAGTCTTTCAAAGGGGCATACAAATGTGATGAAACAGTGGGTTTGAATACTTAGAATCTGGATATTTATTCATAACAGTATTGGACATTGACTTGCTAGAAAAGCTAATTTTAGTGTGCTTCTAGTAGGTCCAGTTTGCTTCATTCTGTTGCCATTGTTGTCTRCTCTGTGGCTGTATCCTCTCTGGTTTGTGGGATGTTGTGTTGTAAACCAGGCTATGAGTCTATTAAATTATGGCTTTTTATGGCAAGGTATCAGATGCATAGCAACAGAAAATGCATTAAAAAAAATACATAAATACCCAGTTTTGGTTAGCAATGGCTTAATGGTACTTCAAACTCTAAACAAAAAATATCTTAGTCTTTTCTTCCCATAATTTAAATTCATTGCAAAGTATCTGTTTGAAATCAATATTAATTACACAGAAATTGTGACTCTCTTTAGCAAATGCTTTAAAATAGTTGTTAAAAATTTAATGTGAAGGTTATTAGCCTGATTTTGAGCAACATTAAGCCTGTGTTAAATATTCTCATGTAGACTTTTTTTGACAAAACAGTGGTCCCATGTTTGCATAATTAGTAGTACCATGGTAAACTCCTCCTTACAATGCACTGGGGAAGCAAAGAACAAATTCAAGAGTAGAGGAATCTTATTTCTACTTAAACAGGAGCCCTTTCCCCTACTTATAAGCTCATAGACCAATGTAAAGACAGGGAGATGGAGAGTTTTGGGATGAGAAGTCTGCTTGAGTTACTGAAATGCTTGACCCTCATGGGGAGAAATCATTGAGTACTTCTCTGAGAAGCATTGTCATGAAGTGGGTCCTGCCATTCCGATGAGACATCTGATGATTTTACCAGCAGTGATGGGTAAAGGAGTTTAAACTCCAGGTCCCTGACTTGCAGGGCTTGAGTGTCATCCCCGTCTAGATTTAAAGTTAACAACAAAATAGCCCTGAGAGGAAAAAGAGGTAAAGCATCAGCCTTTCCATACCAAGCCTTGCTGTGCCACGCGTTCACTCTGCGTGCCGGTGTCAGACTGTTCAGAAGCAAAGGACCTGTTGTGCATCCCCTGTCCCCGCAGCACTGTGCTGCCATCTGCCTCCCAGGGCTGCCACCCACCCCAGCCACGTCCTGCTTCCTCACTCGGCACACAAGGCATTTGCAGTTTGGTAGAATGTGAAAGAACCAGGTGCTGACATTTGTGATGCATCCCAAGGGAATCAAAGGAGACGCAAATGGTTGAGCTCCTCTTAGGAGACACTTGTGTGGCTGCACAGGGTCGGTCCTTAGACTGAGAGCACAGCTATTAAGCAGTAACTCTGAGAATAAGTGTTGTCTCTTGGTCTCCTCATGGAGTGCGGAGGAGCAAATCATATTTTTCTGTCAAACACATGCGTTACTTTCAATCTGGTTATAAATAGTTTTCGTGCGTTTTGTTTTGATCGTGAGTACCTCAAATTGGATTCCTTCCTTAACTTTTCGAAGATGACTTAATGTGTGGTACATGTCCCTGACGGGATGAGGAATGAAACATTTTGACACGAACATTTCTACAGCTACACAAAAAGGAGCTCGCTGAAGTGCAAACGCTGGCTCAGGAGCATGATGAGCAGCCAGTGAAACTTTGTTCCGTGTTAAGATATTCCGGTACTTGCACGAAAGTATCRGTAGTTTGCTAACACTGCCTTTCACTCCAGCTTGTTCACATTGAATTTTTGCCTGCTTGGAAAGTTATCAGGAATTTGACTGGGTGATATGATGAAAGTGAGGCTCTCTGGAGAGGCTGAAAAGGGGAAGCAAGAGTGAAGTAAAGGTTGTGCTTCTAAGAGGAGAAGGGTACAGCTGTGCTGCAGAAGGCAAGGAGACAAAGCAGGGAAAAATAGTTAGAGCAGAGCTCATGGAGAGAAGAATCTGCAATTAAAGAGGAATTGGCAAGTGTGAACACATAAATTCATTGGAAGATGGCAATGATTTTTCTGGTGTTAAAATGAACTGATGCATTTCACACGATCTTTTTTTTATTTAACCTTTTCTTCACGTAGCATGCTAATTCTAGCACTTTCTATTAAGCTTATCTTCACCATAAAACCTTTAACTGGTTCTGTGTTCATTTCTTCTCACGCACCTTTATTTTGCACAGGAATAAAGTGGGGTTAGTACAGAGGAGCTTATAAAGGGCATTATATCATCACAAAATTCCTGCAAAGTTCAGGGATATGTTTTCTTCTTCCAGAAGACAAAAAAATCTAAAAAATCTGTTTAATCCTGGCCTTTCTGTATGTTAGGCTCACTTCTCTCTTCTGACACTTCATTATGGCTTTTCTSGGTTTGAATAAAAATCAGTTTCTCTTTTCTGATAGATAAGGTCACTACTACTGGGAGCTACTTTCTGTGTGTAGTATACTTGAGCATTCTGTGTGCTGGAGACTGAAAACTTCCCAAGTGTGGGTGGTCTCTTACTCCTCTTTCTCCCCACTTTACATTATTTAATATCTGTGATCTGGCTGAAAGCAGGTCTGCTTTCTGCCTGCAAGAAATGGCAGAAGTGCTGCTAGGTTGCCAGTAAATTCTTGTGAAGAACCACCAAAGCGAAGGCTGACGGTGCTGCTGTGCAGGTGTCCTGTAGGCAAGTCTTTGCTCCATTCATACAGGAGAGTTTTGGTAGCTGGGAAGAGAACCCAGAATTTCAGGGCCAGAGGTCAGTGCTTTTGTTTCTGGTCATGTACCCTTGTGACTGGTTTGTTGTTCGTCTCTTACCCTGAAAGGAGCAGAAGATTTGTACAGCAACAGCACATATAACACTGTGTTGTAATTCTTGCCCGTGAGGTGGCTGAATTGCAACTGGGTGTTTAACTCATTCCAGAGGTTCCTACTGTTCAGGGATTTCATTCCTGTAATGTTATTGTTCTTGGAAYGCAAATTTGTTGCTGGTTTAAGAGTACTTTTCTTGAGGTAATTTCTACATCCTTTCTTCTTMAGAAAAACTCAAAAATCCCATGTGGGTGTGCTGATCTTTTTGTGTAGGACAATAATACAGATTTCCCCACATGAACAGAAGGAGTAAATGGCAGCAGCAGCAGCATTCTCTGACCTATCAGCAAGAGGTAAATGAAACCTAGAAATAGCTTGCACAGCTCATTGACCTGTAGGGAGTAGTCTGTGTGTGTGAGTCTCTGCTGTGTATCCAGTTCTCTGCTGGAAGGTGTGGGTTTGTGATGAGCGGGAGCGTGGCCGTGCCTGTAGGTACAGCACAGTCAATCTGCAGGACAGGCAGCAGAGCTGTGAGCAACAAAACACCCTGGCAGCGAGATGGAGAACAGGATACTCATCTGCTTTCTAAAGTGCCACCTTTTGTCTCTCCTGCCCCGTGGAGATTTGGCTTTGTACATAATGTAGGAAGATTTAGAGAAGCAGAGCATGGTCAACTTAGCAGACAYGCAGAGGTAGCTGCTGTATCAGATAAGATCATTGTGGCTGTCATGATGCTGAATGAGCCTTGAAAGCATGGCTGGATCTCTCGTCTTCAGTCCATTGTTGTAATTAAGCTTTATTGTGTCAGGTAGCTCAGGCCCAGCCTGATGCTTGGAGCCAACTCCCCCCTCAGGTGTTCATAGCAGTACCTGAGTTTCCTCCAAGGTGGCTTCTCAGTTACTGTAGGACAGCTGCACATTTGGTTTTAAGCCCAGTTTCTGTGGACACCAGTATCTTCTGAAACCTTTTCTCAAGTCCTAGGTGGTAATTTTATATTCCTTTTACGTCATTTACCTTGCTGCTCACTGACTTGGGAAGTCCTAGATGTCCCTTTAGCAGCAGTGAAACTTCYCTACAGGAGAAGATGCTGACAGTGTTCAGCAAGAGCCTCTGGAGCTGTATCATTTTGAAGCTGGCGTTGATGGGATCTAAGCTGGAGCAATACTGACTGCTGTGAATATTCTTCCCACATCATTAGCCTGAGTTATCCTTTGTGAGCCTTCTGCACTACTGCTGTGTATTTTCTGCCTGGTGCTGAACTCTTTGCTCTTCTTCGTGTGGCAGAACCCAAGGATTACTCAGCACCTGGCAGGACATGGTTATGTAACACTAAGGACAGGAATTAGATAATTTAGTTAGAACAATGTATTTATTTGCCAGTAATTTGTTTCTTGTCGTGCAGTTTTCCATTTTCCAGGTATTACATATGGCCAACCAGACAGAACCCGTCTGTTCTCTGAGTAATTCCCCTTATTTTTTCACGAGCAAATAGATATTTCATTTAAACCTTTGCAGCCTCCCTTTGTGGCATCTGCTTATTTATCACTGTCTTTAAGATCCGTTTTCCACTTGGCAATGTTCATATTTTTGGTCCCCTGGTTACTGCTATTGTAAATTATTATCCAGTAAGATTTATAGCTGTGAGATTTGTACAAATAACCTGTCTCCCCCATTTAATGGCTTATCACTAAGATACCTTTSTTATTTACTAATGAAACTGTACGGATAATTTTTATATAAATTTTTGCAGGAATGTCACGAAAATTTAGGTCAGACATGGAACTACGTCAGGCTGTCTGACAGGCTACAAATCTCCCTGCACCATGGGCACAAAGCATATGGGTGGTGAACCCTCTGTAGCTTTACAATGGCTTAACCTGTTCTTAGACGTTGGAACCCCATCACTGACAGAGTGTAATGTAGCACCATGTAAAATGCTTGGGGGTTCTATTGATTTGTTACCTCATTTCAATTCACAAGGAAAAATTTGATTTAATTTCATTTCCGTATAACAGGGCCACGTGGAGAAGGCTGTAAATACATATTTTTAATTGCAATAGCATTTTTAAAAACTTTCAGGTTAATTTTGCTGCTTGTCTTAAATTAAATTTAGCAACTTTTGAAATAGAGTTTTAAAATCTTTAGGTACCCTTTTACATGATGTTATTTCTTAAAAARAAATGGTTAGACCATGACATGTAGATTTTTTCAGGTAGTGCTCTATGTTGGTTTTTTGGTTCTATGTTTTAAGGTTTAGCAGCTATTTGCCTTTGAGAAYGGTTAGTAAAATTAATGACACTTTYAACTCTCTCATATTGGTTTGATTTGTACTCAGTTTTTAGAAACATATTAATTGTCATAGTATTTCAGTAAGTAAATGCAAACAGACTCTGTTTTACTGATGGAGATGCTCCTCTCAGCCACAACAAGAAAACCAGTGRCAGCAGAATCAGGTCCTTTTCCTGYTCTTGAGGYTGAATCATTAAGGGATGGGTCACAAGTTGTCCTCTTGACTTGTTTYGTGCTTCCCATGTCTGCATTCAAGCAAGATAGGTCACTGTTTARTCAATTTATAGGTCAATTTTTACATTTATTTTGAATGGAGGTGAAGAAAAAGAGCTTTGAAGGAGAGGGTGGGTGTTTGTTTTTCAAAATGCTGACATTTGTGAGTGAGCTGAGGAAKGGTAGCTCAGTGTGACGGGATCTTCTGAAAGACTTCTCTCTGTAACATTGCCACGCAAAAATGATGGGGCTGGGTTGTTACGGCAATTATTTTGTTTTTTTGATGGTTTTCCCCAAATTAAATCGTAACTGTTTCCTCAAAGCATCGTTTTATGCGTAAAATTAATAAGTAAATTTTATGGCGTTTCAGCGTGAGAAGCTGATACATGAGTTGGAGGAAGAAAGACATTTGAGACTTGAGAGTGAGAAAAGATTACGGGAGGTGACCCTGGAGTCGGAGCGGAGCAGAGCGCAGATGCGGGGCCTGCAGGAACAGTTTTCCAGGTATGTTGCTTGAGTACACCTTCTTCAAAATATGGGAAGAACATACTGAGCTGCAGAAACATTGTTCAGACCTGTTGATAACTTGARTGGATCTAATCCAAGGCAACAACTGCTCTCCCTCTGAAATTCTGTAAATGTCACAGGCTCTTGGCTAAATGATTGTTAGAATCCTTAAAAGGCTTATGCCATTGTTCCATGGAATAAGGAAAATTTTAATTTCAACAAATTTTGTGTTTGTTAGAATTCCCAATAATTTTCTAAGTGTAGGTCTTCACTTCTCAGGAAGTACATGCCACTGATAAGTCAGTTTGTGGCTGTTTGTTTCTGTTAACCAGCGATGGGTTTGRTCAATCTGAATAAAGAGAGAGAAGAATAAAGGGAAGCCTTTTAGCAGCTGGGTGCTCATCCTGCTTGGACATGCTTCAGATCTCTTCCTGCATTGCCTGAGCCAGAGCTTTGGGCTAGAACAGCTCCACTTACGAGAGAACCAGCTTAGAACAGGGATTTAACACAAACCATTCACATGGTAATAGTAAGGATTTGAGTAATTTATTGTTTTCGTGATGCATGATGAGATCTTGTACATGAAACAGATTTTTTTTATTGTTTTCTTCACATKAACAGAAACAAAACAATCCAGAAAATCAAAAGAGACAATGGAGTTTTATGTTCTATTTTCCATCAAGACTGAATATTAACTCATTCCTTTGCACCACTGAATTGTCGAAAAGTTCAAGTTCAGTTTAATAAGGTGAAAAAATCTTGGGGGGTGATTTTTTCATTGGTTATGTTTGTAGGACTTTTCGGGTTTTCTGCTTTGGGTATTTTCTGTGTTTTTTTTTTTTCTCAGTGTTTGCCATGCTGCTCCTCTGATTTGAATCTGGGTTCCTAGGCAACACTGCAAAAACCATTGATAGCAATAATAAAATTTGTTCTCCTGTGTTGTTTTGTGTTTGGAAAATTTGCATTAATTCTCTTCAGAATTCAACAAAACTATTTAAAAAACCATGAAGTGTTCAGTTAAGTCTGAAATTCTCCAATAAAAATGCTAAGGATATTTCTTTTTTAGTTTTCTGTTGTTCCTCTTCATTGATCCTTGGTTTCAATTTTAGTTATTCTGATGAGACTCCTGGAGTAATATACACAAAATAAATCCACCCCATGAGTATTCCTGGTTAGAATATTTTGCTGTATTGTTCATTAATCTTTGTTTAAGGAAGAATTTCCCAAGGTCCTGATTTTAGTCGTATTGTTACAATAGCTAGGAACATTTGAAATTAACTTTGAATATGATGGAGCCATGGTTTAGAAAAGAAAGGGTGAGGGGGAGCCAGTCTCTAGAGTGATGCTCCCAGTACCTTCATAAAATTTTAACTGTTGTGTATTCAGATCTTTTCGGGATAGCTCTTCATTATTCCTGTGGAACTGCTGTAGTCTGATTCATTTCTACCGTGTTTCTGAGAAGAATAACTATTTTATTAGTTAGGATCCCTGAAGTCCACTATCTTCAAATTAATCCATTCTTTTTCTGCCGTTGCCATTTGCAGTCGAGCTTGCTCGGATCTATCAAGAAGCAGAGGGATGCAAGTCCTTTGAATTAAAGTTGTTTGTCTCTTTATGTCTGTCCYTCTGATTTAGATAAAGGTGAATGCCATCTAAATCAGCATTATGTTCTTTTTTAAGGCTGTCTGCAAGTTGGCTAAACTGTTTGAAGGCAAACTTAAATATCACTTTTCATTAATGGCAGCTTGGCTGGCCCTGTTATTACCAGTGAGGAAAACTCCTGTTGGCCTCATCAGGCTGTGGTTTTATTTTAGTGTAGGCCAGATGCTAGGAAGAGAACGTGTCACTTAAATATTTTGTTTTATTTTGAAACATTATGTTTGTTATGATGAATATTAAAGGTTATTTTTGCTGATGTTTAGTAGAATATTAAGATATTTGCTTACACAAACAGACTTTCTCTCTACACTAAACGAGTGTATTTTTTCCTACCCTGCTTGAACAAATAATGAAACTGGAAACTGGRTGATCTTGTGCTGCTTGGAGATTAYGTATTGTTTGAAGGATTTGCAATTTGTTTTTCTCAATTTAAGCACAATTAAACAGGACAAGATGGGAGGAAATGTTAAAATCAAGTGAATTGGAAGCACTTTGGAAGAAGATGACTAGAGAATAATACTTTGGGCTCAAACATTCTGTATTTTAGATGTAGATAGACTAATGTAAGAACATATAGCATAAGTCTTTTAAATATGTGTAATTCCTGAATTGAGTGGATTTACATAGACATTTCTACATATATTTCTTTACATTTCAAACGATTTTCTTTGCGTGATTGAAAGAATGAAATATAGTAGTTGGTGGTAATCTGTAAATTGACCTTTTTAATCAGGAGGGCAAAGCTGCYTATTCCTAAATGAAATTGTGTGAAAACTTTAATCTGTCATGTAAGCATAGAGTTTGAGATTGAGAACTTCAGAAGGTGAAGGGTTTTCTTATTGATTGGCATTTCTGTTCTTACCAAGTAAGCAATATTTCAGGTGAGTAGTCTGAAATAAATCGAAGTTCTCTTTCTTAACATCTGTATAAATCTGCCAGAGCCTGAAAGTGACACAGTGGTTAGTTTGATAAATATGTGATAGCTGCTGAAAGAGCTTTTAAAACCAAGTTTATTTTCCAAAATTTTACAATGGTGTATCCATGTAGTTTTAAATTTGCTTTATAATTTTATTGGAGGTGAATACGTTTAAGATGTGGAGAAACCCTTTAGCAAAACTGGTGTTATGGCTGTTGCTTCTTTATTCATCTCTGGATAAATTAGGTTAATTCTTTTTGGTATGTTTTTCGTTTGTTTATTTTTGAGTGGGTTTTTTTGCTCACTCAAAGTTTAACAATAGTTTTTCCTTGAACTTCTTACATCTTGGACATGATAAAGGAAATACCCTGTGTCTCATGTACCTCCTTGTTTTTGGTTTCAGCTGTGCTTTTCCCACTTTCAGCATTTTCCTACAACAGTAGGAACAGAAATGCAACAACTCTGCCCGCAGCAGTAGATGTGATTTATTGTATCATTCTGAAAAGCACACTAATAGACACCATATAAATTGATTGCATTTCCCTGCTGTACATCAGTAAGCAATAGAACCTGTTGTCTGTTGAGTGCATACAGTTCAGGTGACTCTAAACTGGGATTAAATGTTAAAGCAGTATAAAAGGTAGCTTTACTTAAGTTACTTTGATTACTMTTTTGGTCTGAATGAAACAAGTGTTCAATAAACACTGTTATAAAGTATATCTGTAAACAGTAATTGAAGAGGCCGTTATCAAATCTTAAAATCCCTTTGGGTAAATTTCACAAACTCTTTCAGTTAAGGTTGTGTTGTTCATTGGTGTCTGCGACTGGAAAACTGCCTCAGGCTTTTACGAATAGATGTTATTGGAAAAGCAGGAAGTGATCCTTGTCTGATCTGCCAGGGTCCTGTGAATGGGGTGAGTGCAATTCTCATTAGACTGTGTTTCAGTATTGCAGTGTTCCCCTCACATTAATATTGACCATAGGGTTAAGGCTGTTGCTTCTGACAGGGGGAAAAATGGCTGCTACAACACTTGGCATAAACTGTTGGKTTAGGCACATCCTTCGTGGGTTTTTCCAATTATCGTTACTTCCCCTTGCTCCATTCTGTCTTGTCAGGAGGTGAGTGGGAATGATAACTGTTTTCCTAGCAGCTGAGATTTTTTGAATTGCATCAGCACATTGATGTTGAGTCATCACATTGTAATTTCTAAGGTCTTCTTAATCTAGAGGTCACACCTGCTTTCACTTCCGTGGCCTTACTGCCRTGACTGGTAATCCACATACAACAAAGACCATATCTGGGAAGTATAATCCAGTAGCACACCTCAGTAGGCCCTGTGGTTGGTCACTTTGTCTAATGTCAACCATTAATAACATTTTAATCTCCTTTCTGGGGAGATTAAAATGCGCTYGTGGCAGCTATTGATGGTATTCCTTTGATTTTGTCATAGCAGGGATGAGTAAAATACTATGTGGGAGTTCACGCCTTTTCTCAGAGGGAGATTACAGAGGAAGTTGTCTGAAATCCTCCTCTTTTGTGTAGTTCTGCAGTAACCTCCTATCACTCTCCCTGAGTGGTCTGTGTGTAGGGTTATTGGAGGAGGCAGGTTGGCCCAGAGATAGAGTTTGCATCAAAGGCTGACSTTGTCATCCTGCCCTGTAGGTTTAGATACCACTGGATTTTATAAGATGATACTGTATGAAATGTCTCAAGGAAAACTACTGAATAAGGATAACACGCCACTTGCTGTAAGTTTTCCATGTCTGGTGTGTGTCTCTCTCCTGTACCCCTGCTCCTGCTTTGCTGCTGACTGCAAGATGASCACTGCCAAACACGGTGTGGGAGGTTGACCTTGATGGCTGCCACGTGTCCACCCAGCCATTCTCACTCTCTGTCCTCAAGAGGACTGGGAGAGAAAAGAATAAGAAAAAAGCCCCTGTGKATTAAGACCAGGGAGATCACTCACCAGTTACCTTCAAGGGAAAAGTAGRTTCGAYTTGGGGAAGATTAATTTAATTCATTGCYAATTAAATATAGTGGATAGTGAAAACCAGTGGCAAAACCAGTAACACTTCTTCCCAGGCTCAACTWCATTCCTTCACYCCTGACTCTTGCAYGTCCTCCCCTGAGCAGCTTGGTKGGTGTCAGGGCTGTGGGGGGAGCTGCTGGACTTGCTGAGCCTCAGGACGTGGTGTGAATSCTGCTTTTCTGGGGCTCTGACCTACTGCTTAGGATATTGATCTTGTCTTTTGATTAGAATTGACAGAGTTAAAGAATGAAGTTTCTCCGGTGGGGTGAGTATATTAGTATTTTTATTTATGTGCATGTACAACACTTAGGGACATATTTCATCTATAATAGTTACTCAGAACTGTCAAGCACAAACACCTAAGTAAGATCAAGGAGCTTTTGTGTGAATAGTTTTCATCACAGAAAATAAAGGAATAGCTTTACTAAACCCGTGAAATTAAGTCCAAAGAGGAGATGCCCCAACTTGTATAGGGAGTTKGATCCCACTCAGTTTCTGGGCTACTTTGAACTAAATATGCTGGTTTCCTGTTGTTTGACCAACAGCAATTGAAAAAGAAATTTTCTAATTTTTGATACCAGGCTTAATTTTTTCCACTCTTCACTTCTGTGTATGAATATGGTGGTTTTGGAAGTACATACACATGAGAAATACCTTCAGAGAAYGTGTTCAAAAACTAAAWTCTCATTCTCACGTTAGAAACCATCAGGTTGAAATAATACTTYCATACAGAAGCTGAGAAAGAACAAAAGCAGTGAGCTGAGAGTGACTGCAGAGGACTCAAGTTAAGCTAAGAACGAGCAAGATGAAGGCCAGCAAAGAACAGGTGTTACCTTAGGACCTGTCATGGATGACTCTGGTAAAATAAAAGGCTATTTTTAAAGGCATCAGTCTGGTTTGAGCTATAGGATTGTCTAGCAGAGTTGGTGGTCTTTCCTTCTCTCAGTCAGACACATGCTGCTCACACTGAGACTGATTTCTTCAGTGAGCATTTCCCTTGGAGAGTCAAAAAGACACACACATTTTGAATCAATATGTATAAGACTGATCCTCTGATGTCATGAYTAGCTTTAAGTTGCTACCCAACTAACATGGATTTATCCCATTTGACTTTACTGATCGTTTCAGACTTGTGGTTCCTTTGGTCACAGGATTGGAAACCCATGCTTGATATGCAATTTGCAGATTATAGACTGTTCCTCATTACTAATGGATCAGAGAGAAACGGGGGTTTATGATCACAGGTTGTTTTCCTGTTAGATGCTTGAGGTGGCTTGTATTAGCAATTTTTCTGTACTATAAAACTTGTGTTGTAAACTGTAAATGTATCRTTAATGGGCAGTGGTGTGTATTCAGATTGACGGTGGTAGGTGCAGAGCAAATTAAACCGTGAGGGAATACTGTGATTAAAAAACCGACATAAAATCARATGATCGTCATAGTTATTCCTCTCTGTTATGAACATGATTGGAACTTTCAAAGGTTCATTGGTTGACTGAGTCTAAGTTTTACCTTTACGGTTTTACATCAAAGTAAACCAGGGAGCCTACACTCCCATTTTAATTGCAAGCAGATAAAATCTGATCCTGAAAAGTGCTCATCCTTTTTAAGATGCTCATGTGACTTCTGTGCATCCGATCTAGTCAGTGGCATCCCTGTCCATGGCAGTGGAGTTAGAAGTAGATGATTTCATTTCTAAGGTCTTTTCCAACACAAACCATTCCAAACAAAGCCATTTTATGATTCTGTGATTCACCTCTCGTTAAGGGCAGAAGGAAAGTTTAAAGTACCTTGGGGAAATTTAGTGCCCTAAATAGTAGAGAGGTACAGATTTGTGGAAAAGAGAAGATCATGAAATCCTGACTGCTGTCCCTCTGAGTAGAATAATAGAGGAATACTTTGTTTTGTCTAGATTTAAAGCAGAGTTTTTTGGTTTTTGTATGAATACGAGGTAGGSAAGTGAAAAGGCCTTTCTCAAAAGTACTCTAAAGAAAATGGTACAAGCAACAGTATAAGAAAACAGGCACGAAGATGTCCCTGTCTTGATACCACCTGTTGTACCCAAAGGTGGGCCCTATAGATTGGTACTTTTGCTCTCCTTAGTGAGAAGCATTTGTAGAATCACATCTTTACTCACAGTTTGCATAGCTGGCTTTCTAATGGTGGTGTGGAAGTAAAGAGCTGGTCTTTGAATGTGACCAACACATAATTTGCAAATATAATCCGTTTTTTATCCCGCTCTGCATAACCTTTTAAGCATCTACACTAACTAATGAAAATAGAACTATTTGTCTGCCTGACTTGAGCTGGTAATGCATTTTTTCAACGTAGTAGCAATTCGTAGTCTGCATAGATTGGATTGTTTCACAGGAGAATTATTATGGTAATTTCAATTTTATCTTAGAACTTGTARTTATTCTACAGTATTGTTCTAATGTAACAGGCCATGCAGCAGTTCATTTGTTTGTCAGTGCTCAAAATTCGACAGGGCAACTTAAAAATTTAGTTTTAATCTTATTCTTTTACCAAAATGTTTTGGGTGTGTGTTTTCCTCTATGCACACATTTCAAATATGATTATTAAAGGTTGCAGTGAGTATAGTTACAGCTGAAAAGCTATTACAGTAGATACAAACTTTTGTGGAGTTTTGCTTATCAGGGTGAAGGATAAACATTAAGAGAATAAGATGGGATTTTCCTTCTACTGGCTTATAGACCTAGTTCTTCTAATTATTCATCCCTTATTCTGATACTACATTTTGATAGATGCTCTACAGGTGCATCCTCAGGGATTTATTTCCTGAAGGCATAAAAATTTTGTTTTAGCTGCATTGGTCATTTTCTTRATATATGTCATGCAGGGGAGAAAATGGGGTTTAAAAACAAAAAGATGCTTGGTTTTAGTTCATTAGTAAGGTAGGGTCTTTCTTCTGATTCTCACTGAATTTAGATTTAGACTTAGCAGAGGGAATGTCCCTTGGAAAGGAACAGGCATTTCCCTTCCTAAGGATGAAACATTGAGTGACAAATGGAACAGTTTTAAGTCATCTGACATGATTCAAAATATTCAAATAAATAAGGAAACTTGGTGGACCAGATCCTCACCAGCTCCTGAAAGGTGCCAGGTAACTGCACTAAAAATGCAACAATAAGAGTCAGGTATTCTCTGGTTTATGGCAGGAAGTGACCTCAGTAATTACTGTGGGCTTTGCCTCCAAGGGGTTTATTACTTACAATCTTGATTTTTTTTGCAGTGCCATTAATCATGCTGAACTTATATGACTAATATTGTTATAATTCCTAACTCCACAGGGATTCTGTTATGATTTAGTAACAATTACTGTCTATTTCAGATAGCTTTTATTGTAGAGCATTGCCAAAAATCATAGTGTGATTATCTTTGGTCGTAATGTGTGCTTCAGTTTGCAGATACTGTAAGCAAATGTAGATTGATTTGAATGATTGTTTCAGTTTAATGTGGTTTTAATTTCATGTGTAGAGCCTGCCCCATAATCTCAAATTTTATGAATCAGGCAGTACTACCCTTCAGTCAAAGCGTGTATTAAATAGCATTAATTAAATATGTATTTCAGAAAACATCCATCTTCTGAGCGTGCAGTATAATAACTACAGATAGGTTATCCTGAAAACATTGTCCAAAGGATGTCAGTAGAATATTGTACTGCATGAAACAACGAGCTCCTCTTGTGACAACCAGATAATTAAGAATACGCTGCAAAAGGATGCAGAGAAATTACAAATCCTGTTCAGAACAAGTCACATCAGATCACTGAGTATTTTTAGTTTACATTTTACYCTGGAGAAGATTTTTTCGTTTGCATCATTCTGYTTCATGGTAACTGAATCCCAGTTCAACTGCTTTCTAGAAGGATAAGGGATTTTACTCTTCTTGCTTTTCACCACCATTCCAGACAGGAAGGAAGAAGTGGCATGCCAAGGGGGAGCTGCATTTGTCATGAGAAAAGTGGTTAGGAGGAGATGTGAGAGGATGGGGCTTAACACTGCAAGGGAACAGAGATTTCTGTAGTCTTGGCACAGGAAGTTGTGCTGCATTTTAGAACTTGATATACCTTTTTCTGCAAGTGTTTTTAATCCTCATTTTTTCTTCTTCTATATTTGTGGGATTTAATTGTCCATTTTTCCATGCCAGTACATAGCAGAGAAAGCACATCCTGCTGTACATCGTGCCTAAACTGGAAAGCCAAGCCAATTGTGTGTCTTGAACTGAGTTTTCATTCTCTAGGAATACAGATTAGATTATTAAATTGTTGTACCCTTATCAGTGTTTGCAAGCTGCAGTCTATTAATTGAATGAATGTGGCATGGGTTGAGACACTGTCTCACCTGATCAGAAGGTAACATTTCTCTGTCTTTAGCTGTAGGTTTCATCTTTCATCCTAAAGCCTTTTTGCAGGCACTTAGTTCATTGTGGTTTTATTGCTGTGTTCTGTTTGTCTTCAGCTGGCAGATTCCTTCCAGCTTGTATCTATTAACCATGAGAAAGCTGATCCCTTATAGGTTATGTACAGGTGATGAGCAATTAGCAATAAGCCTTTGTGTATATTACTTTTTACTGGAAAAATCAGTAAGAAAACAGAAAATTCTGACCACCTCTACTACTTTCTGAAAGGCAGGTAGGGCAGAGCAAGGTAATCAGTAGATTAAAAAGGCAGGGAGTTGACTGATTCAGTTACAGTTACAATTATCAAAGTGAGCCTGTGGTAAAAGTGGTCTACAGAGGAGATCCCTCCCACTGGCTTGTTGAGTGCAAGTGTATCTCAGAATATGAATTCTATTAAAGACAAAGTATTTCTTCATCTTCTCAAGTACTGTAAATATCTGCTGCTGCTACACTTTTGTTCTCAAACTGCAGAGAAAAACCACAAAACCATCCAACTCTCTTCCTTAAAAGGCAAATGTCTGTCAAATTCTGTTCTTATACCATAATCTCAATCCTTTACTGGGAAAAAAGTTCATCGTGTCTAAGCCCATTCAGTAGTGAATAGTGGGAGGGTATCTTATATTGGTGTGTATTCACTGTAGAATGTTAAAGAAATTTTGARTTTCAGAGAGGCCATTTGGATTTGTTTCTGAAATATTTGTTGACAAGTTTAGTGTATACAGGGGAGAMTCATGGGTCACTGGTTTCAGTAGTTTTGTACTTTAGTGAGTGTCCTTGTAAAAATATTTTAAATATTCTGGGTTTTATTCAGCTGAAACTGATAGCATTGCAAAATAATGAGCAATATTTTCCTATTCCAGACTTGCCTGCATTTYGCTGTGAGCCCTGTGTTGCATTTTTTGTGACGTATTTAGTGTTTATTGCAGTTATCTATGTGTATTCTCAGTCAGGGTGTAATAGTACAATTATACTGGCAGCTGCAACGTGATCCATTGTAGGCATCAGGATCCATTGTAGTGCTGGCAGGATGAGAAACGTCAATTGAGGTTGTCGTAAGAGGTTTCCTAATCCTGCTGAAATAAAGAGTGAGATTCTTTCTGAATCATTGCCATCTGGAGTATATAAAAATTTGAAATAACCTTATATCATTAGGTTGGCACATGCTATGGAGCACTATTGGCATTGATGAAGTTCTAATGAAATGAAATACTGTGCAGTGAGAAAAACTCACTGCTTCATTATTTTGTCTATGTTCTTCAAAACCCTCCCCTCCAATTTATGAAGGTTATTGAGTAGTTAATAATGTTTTAAATCTAAAAGAGACAGTCTTTGTTTACAATAATCTGGCATTTTAATATGGATATTAATCTAGTTATAAATACAAACCAACATGCCTGTGGTAGAGAATAATTCRTAATTCATACTATACCAGGTAATTTAGTTCACTTTCTCTATTTTCTTGATTCGCCCTACTTATTTGATAGGTATTTGTTGCCCATAAATTTCTGTGTCTAAAATTAGGCCGAGAAGCTTCATACCTCACCCTGTCAGGAGCACTCGTGGCACATAATCCTTCCATGATCTCACCATGCCCACTGTGGAATAGTTGTTGTGTCCAACTGTTGCTGTTGCACACCTATTCTGTACTGAACTGCTCTTACTTGGGGTACATACAGTTCTGCTCAGTTTATGCATATTTGCTTTTCTATCTTATGTATATTTTACAAATAYGTACTGACCAGTATAACACCCAGCAGAGTTTCTGAATGGCCAGTATTACAATCCTTGCATTCAGGACAGACTGATACTTGCTGAGTATCTGCTGTTTAGCAAAGCTCATGTGGTTAGACACATTTCCAGTTAAATACACTGATTCAGAGCTGGAATCTTAATCACCTTGAATCTTCAGTCTTTGCCTTCTCATTTTGAAGGGTTAATCATCATGTTGTTCAGAGAACTGGGTGATGGCCCTCTTCACTGTTCAGATTAAACAATATGAAGGCTGAGAGGTAGTGCTGGATTTAGAAGATGAAGGATTAGGACTGTTTAACTAATTCCTTTGAGGATGTGATTTCATTCTATGATGCTTAAGTTGAAGTGGGCCAGGGTTTTTTTATCCCATAAATATAGTAGATAAAATATATTTTATTTTAAGCATCTTGTTTAGTCTCTGTATATTCTTATGTAATTCTAAACAGAAATTTATGTCTGCAGTATTGAGATTAATTTAACGTTTAAAAAGCGCCAGCCAATTCTTGTGCTAGTTCTGTTTATTTCTGCTACACAGACAAACCCCACACATTGCTGGTTATTCTGTAACCGATATTGCTCTCAATTTCATAAATGCATTGGGATTAAATAAAAAAAAATATGAGTATCATATTCTCCATCTTTTATTTCTTAATGTTTTGTATTTAAACTTTTCAGTTAAACCTCTAAATGCACCTGCTGTTACGTGTTGTGTGTATGTACCACTAATAGTAATGCGGATAATACACAAGAGTACATTTTAGGAGTTCAGAGAGCTTACTTGATTTACCTGCTTTGTTATGATTTTCCAAGGCAAGTGCTGGTTTTACAGTTAACTAATAGCCTGCAGAGCTACAGAGATAAATTACAAAGAAAAATAACACTCCTTCTCCCACCAAAATATTCAAGGGTAAGTCCCTGTTGGGCTGCTAGCTCACATGTAAGTGCTCGTTGAGTAACACAGCACCAGAAGTAGAGTCTGCATCAGTGTATTCTCCAATGTTCCCCCAAAGAATATTCCACGGATTGCTGTGCAGGGAGCTCCTGGATGCAGTGCTGTTGGTCAGGACCGAAGCCAGCCCGTTGGAAGTTAGCTTGGTTATGTGAGCTGCAGCATTGCCTTTGATGAAGAGTATGCATATCCTGCAGAAATAACATTCAGCCAAAGATGTTAGGAAAGTAAGCAGTGCTTTTGAGGAGAAACAATCACGCTTTCTGAAATCTAAAAATTGAAAAATACATTAGTTTTATATATGGCAGTAATAGCTTCATTGCCTTGCTGGTTCATGGAAATAGAGAAGATTTGTAAAGGTTGGCAGAGTCTGGTGTTACAGAAGCTGATACAAGTCTAATAAACAATATGGTCTAATAATTGAGAGWGTAGGTAGCTTGAAATTTTCTGTTTCTGACCTGAAGAAACGTTTGTGTAAACATATTTCACCCTTYGTTTTTCTGTATCTAAATCAGTTGGCTTTAAAAGAAGATTATGAAAATGATTCAAAATCTCTTGGGATTTGTTTCCTCTGTTGTCTTCTAAATGAAAATAGTGACGTTTCACAGCTAAGCAAATGGAGAAATTCTGAACGATTCACTAATATTGCTGTGAAATTATATAAAGCATTAATAAATAGAATGGGAGTATTTAAACACTGAAAAAAAATCTTGGTAAGTGAAAATCGTGTCCATCTACCAGGTGAAAAAAATATAGATGTACGAATGAAGGACACAAATGAACTCTAAACAGATGTCAAGTCTTTCACAGACAGATTGCRTTTAATGGAAGCCATAAAAATGTTYCRAGTGGCTACTGACCCCATTATTTCTAACCCCATACTCAGTGGCAGATCATCAGACCTGATGTCTTTCAAAGTAGYTGTACATGTATGTCTATAAAAAATCTGCCCTATGGACATCTATAATAATCCAGCATGTTCTTTGGTGTTGTGTTCTTAATGRGTGAGTGACAAAAGACCACAGTCCACCTGAATCTGGTGTGATTAATCAAAATTGTGCAGTTATGTTACGAAGCAGGATCTATGGGCAGAGACAGTGATTATAGCACAGGAAGTGTGTGCCTTTGTTCTGACCCAGCCAACTAACTCCCGTTAAAAAGGATCCACAGCAGCCCATCCTGTGGGAACTGAGCAGGAAAAGGAAAGACTCTTTTTTTGTCTTGTCTCCCTTTCCTGAATCAAGAATGGTAAATTCAGGTAACCTGTGCTAAGTGAGGAGGGAAATACTGCAATGCTTCTTGTCAAGAATTTCAGTCCCCATCTTCATTTATCCTGTGAAAGAAGAAAATACTAAGAAAGGAAAAGCCCATTTGTTTGTCATACATATATGAAAATTTTTATACATGGGACTTCTTTTGCACTGTAGAATTCATAGTGTTTCGCAAAGTAAATCTTTTTTTTTCAGTAGAGCAATGTCACACCTGAGACAAAAGATGCCAATCTTGACTCTGATGGACTTCATAAGGTGTGTAATAGCATTGAGTTCTTCATCAGGCATCGAATGCTTGCCTGAAAAACAAAGGGAAGTAGCAGTTGATTAAGCCTATTAAGCAGCATTGAATTTATTTTTAAAAATGCTAAAAAAGATTAAAATTGTGTGTGAAAAATGGGGTAAATGGGAGAGAACAGTGTTGCTGGATGTCAAGAAATTGTTTTTCTATCTGAATTTTCAAGTTACATGGTCTAACCACCAGTATACTATTGATAATACAAGACCTCTTACAAATACATTTTCTAAAACCCTAAATTGAAAAATACCTGATACACATTTCMAAGGGTGCCTGTCCAGTGTAGTGAAGTTTTCAGTCAGCACCAGTCTTCTCACTAATCAAGGAGATKAAAGGTCTGCTTACCTGGTCTAAGCCTGTGGGCTCCTGAATCAGATTAAGAATCTTTGGAAGGGAAAAAAAAAATCAATCCAGTGTATAATTTTGGGTTTCAAAACTCAGTGTGGCATGGATGATGCTATTTCAATAAACAAGTGGCAGGTCCAGTGCAGAATATTACTTACTGCAAGCACGTTCTGATTGAGTTCCATTAAAGCTGATTTAAAAGRTTTATTGTATTAAATACTACAACAGAGATACCTCTCTTCCTGATAAACAGAGTAACGGCAGATCATATCTTTGTAATTTCTGAACATAGTAGATTATTATAAATGTCATTAATTYGCTCTGATATATTTTTGCAAAGGAAACAAAAGGATATGAAAAAGAAGTTGAAGAACAAGAATATTAATGAAAGGTGGGGGCAGGAATAACGTTTCTTGTCACATGCCTGGCTTTCCTGTTCGGGGTTTAAGAAAGTCTGGCTATTAGGATGTGGATTAGTGGAAGATTCATTCTTCTTCCTGATGTAGGTCAGACACTGGCTAACATGTGGTGAAGAAAAAGCCTGTTTTCCCCCGCAGCAAGTGGAAACAGTGGCTCTGCGGGCTTCGSAGCAGAGGAGCAGACAGGATGAGTAGTTCTGATGTCCCGTGTGCTATGCAACAGATTTGAAATGTATGAGTAATGAAGGCTTCATGCAGAAGAGTCTCTGCTCAGTGTGGGGCCACGTTAATGCTTTTTTAAAAAGCAGCTCAGTCCCTGAGTAGCCCTTTGTGAGAAGTCATTTGTCCAAGTCAGAAAAAGGAACTGGCAATGTCCCGGAACGTGCACAAGAGGAGTGTCCCCRGGAGAGCCTATTCACTGGAGCCTGACTTTAATTTCATGCTAAGAGAGGCTGTTTGCAGGTATTGCATCTTTCTGGAGAAACTTTTCTTATTGATTGTGTGAAGTCTGAGAGAATTTAAGATGAATGATACAGTAAAGTCCATAAAGCTGATTGYATACTGAGAGCTAGAGTTCACACTTGTGTGCAATCAATTTGAAGAGGTCTTTAGACCCCTTTTGCAGAACTTTGAATGTTGGCCACAAGAACTGTTTCTTCTTTCAGTGTTTTATGTGAAATCTCATCGTTTTTCATGCCATGGAAARCATATAAGTCTGAAAGGTAGCAATGTGTGATTTATGCAAGGCACAAATTTAATTTACCCATGATTTAGATACTTTTATTATAATAGTTTCATAGATTTATCATGGGCTAGTTCCATTGCAGCAAAAGTGTTCTGACAGCTTTCTTAATCTCATTTGCAAGTTGTGATAATGCTATTGTTGACTTAAAAAATAATTTCCAAATTTTAGTCATCTTCTGTCTTTTCCTTCCGCTCCATTTTAGTTTGAACTTTAAAATTGCTGTTATTTAAAAGCCTGTCAYGGCAATGACTTCTGAGAGCTGACTGCACGTAGACCAGCTCTGTCTCATGTGCATCTCTGACTGGATCTTTACAAGGTTTGCCTTCTTTAGAGACAATTTTACAGTTGCCATTAAGCATCCATCCTATTTATGATTTTAATATGTTTTCACTCTTATAGTTACATTCACATTTCTTAGGTTTTTTTGCTGCTCAATTACATATTGTTTTTTTAAGGACTAGCATTTAAAACAAATATGAAAGAGAGAGCATAGCTGTAAACAGTTGAAAGTACCCCTTACTAATAAATCCAGTACTAGCCATCTTTTTCCTTCTTTTTGTTTTTAATTTCTTGCTTCTGCTGTCTGAAGTTGCCCAGTTTAGTCATCACAGGAGTAGAATAGAATTGCAGAATTCTTTTTGTGCTGTTAAGKCCCTGAATTTTTAATCTTTGATATCAAGAAAAACCCTTGGTGTCTAGAAAGAGACAGTGCACAGGTCTGTAAAATGTATGGAAGGATTGCTAGAAAATGAGAAGTTCTTGATRCAGTGCAGTGCGGTCTTTGTAAGAAACAGAAAATCTCTTGGTTTGTATTTTCTATAGTTTTCAAGTATTAGCTGCTTAAGTTTCTAGCCCCAAAATACCAAGAGTCTTAAACTGCAAGATTAATTGAAACTATAATCAGGATCAGATACAAAATCATCATTATAGTTTTCCT
The DNA here is from genome assembly GCA_018881555.1 of Amblyornis subalaris. Classification (NCBI taxonomy): domain Eukaryota; kingdom Metazoa; phylum Chordata; class Aves; order Passeriformes; family Ptilonorhynchidae; genus Amblyornis; species Amblyornis subalaris. The sequence goes on from JACAXG010000074.1 coordinate 1,576,454, forward strand.
TATTTGGCTTCTATAGCATCTTTTGGATGAATGCCTCATCAAAAATACAAGAGTAGCTGAATTAAAAAAAAAAAAAAAAAGGAAGATTTAAAAATGGTGGATTGTGTGTTGTCAGTTTGATAATCAAACTAGTTGTGCGTTGATGTTGTAAAAGCAGTAGCTTAAACATCTTTGAAGACTCCTTGTGRGCATCTTTTGTTGTACAGCATTGTGTCCATGAAGTAAAAGTGTTCTCATTTGCAGGTGATACACTCTGATACGTCTGTTGGYGCGTCAGTGTGCTTCCATAGCATGTAATTCCTTTTAAGTGGCTGGAAAACGTGTGCGTTCTGTAATGGGGTTAATGGTGCCCATCGAGGTTAACTGAGTGCCTTTGTCATGTATGACAGCAGGTTTTCCTCTTGTCAGCTCTTCTTTCAGATACCTCACAAAATTACACTGGCTGGTATTGTTTTAAGGAAGTTCACGGTGGAAATTTTGGTAATGGGAGTATTGATTATATGTTCAAAGCATGACACTCGGAATTGTATCTTTGTTTCATTTCTAAGGAAAGATTATATCTACCCCCTGCGAGCATTTTAGTAACTAATCTGGATGAATCAAATTCTTCCTGCTGGGTGTAATTAATTTTTAGGCCAATCTAATGTTTTGTAGACTGCTGGTTTTGTATAGATCAGCTTGATTGCAATGAGCCATGAACTACAGAATTTCTCTCTGATTCATCAGGCAGCTGAAGACATCTACCTATCTATCTATCTGTCTATCTACCTATCTATCTTCTAYCTATCATCTATCTATCTATCTATCTGTCTGTTTTCAGTAGATGTATGTGTTCTCCTGGTGATGACACCAGGGATCTGTTTTCATCACGTTTTTGTGTACACTGACTCTTTATCCTCCTTTCAGTCTACTGCCAGTACTCTGGGAGACAAGACTGATGCAGAGGCTTGGGGTATTTCCTTTCTTTGTCTTGTCAGGTTAAGCACCTTTCTGAGATGATTCTATTGACAAAAATTAAAAAAAACCACAAACCCCACTTTGGTCATACAGAATATCTAGGGATATTGAAAATAGTTTATGTCTTTTATCTACAGTGTTATCCTGTGTAAAAATAGTTGAGGTGAGAGATTTGTTTAGACTACAGGCTCTTTACAGCTGGATTTTCATTCCTTTTGTTAGGCAGGTTTTGAGGTACAAATGTATAATAGGGTGTTTAATTCCAGGAATTATATTCTCCCCCAYCAGTCCCTTCAAGTTCAACTTCTGCAGTTAATTTAATACTAAAGGCAATTTTGGTTGCAGAGCAGCTCTAACATGGGTATGTTCCACCCACTTAGTGTAATGCAGCAGTAAAATGGGAAAATTTATCTGTAGGCATTTCTGTATGTCTCAGCCCTGCATAAAATCCTAACAGAGAAATCCTGTGCTAAGTGTGCAGCCTTCTTTCTAACTGGTGAACTGTATTCCTGGGGATTGTTTCAGCAACAACAGCAGCTTTTTTTGGCAGGTGAAGTTAATGGTTTCTGACAGGAATCACTATGTAGGCTTGTTTTCTTCAGTTTGAGCTCTCATGTGTTAAGCTTTCACATGTCAGACTTAAAAGAACTTATCTGTATTTACAACTCAAGGACTTATAAATAGGACAATTTTTGATACCACCATTCTAAGGCTAGTTTATGAATTGTCTGGGTTTTGGCAGTTTAGGTTTGCATTTCAGGGTTTTTTTCAATCTATCATCTCAATCATTATTTAAGCCTGTGTTAAASGTACTCATTTTTTAAACCAAATTCTATCAATGATGAATTTTCATGTGCTTAAAATGTCATGAATACCTTTTGTTCTTGCAGGAAAGTTAGCATGTCTAAAATCTGGTGTTTAAGCATTGCATACTGCAGCGCTGTGCTCAGGAGATACTTCATTGACCATAAGCCTCTGTCAAAACATAACTGATGGTTTTCAGCTCCAGAAATGAGGAGACTATATAGGGGAAATCCAAATTTATCCAATTAGTCATGCAAAATCTTTCCCAGTTATTCAGGAAATCTGCTTCTGTGACTCTACAAGGCATAGCAAGTAGAGAYGTCTGTAGAGAACTATTTTAATTGAAAGGGTAAAACCCACAAACCAAAAGCAAATGTCAGATGTCACATATTTTTTCCATGGCTGCGTGTATGACACYTGTAACTTCTAATTGCTGAAATATACACATGAGAGAAAAAAAGAAAAAGGATGACAATACCTTTTTTGCATGTAATTCCCAACTTTCACTTGCAAGTGACAAAAGTACAAATATTTTATGTAACTGCTATAAAGTTTGTCATCAAATTTCCTACAAATACAGCAAAAAGCAAGAAGAGGTCTTTGTTGCAGTTCTGCAGTTAAGTATTCTAGCTGTGGTTCTGAACGGTGAAGTTGAAGATTAGTGCAGCGTGGATGGGCAAAGGCCTAACGTACTCAGATTTTGTGGAGGGTTATCAACTTGTCCAAAGACAGATACATGCCTGCATCTGTTACTGAAACCATGTGAGATAAAAAATGGAATTTGCTTCATTCATAGCGTCCAAGGAGAAACACGCAGGGAAGGTATTTGTTGATAAAGGAATTGAATTATAGAACCATAGCACCACTGGAGAAAAATAAACCAAGATTCTTAACCATAAAGAGCAAATACTGCTATCTCACGTTTCACTAGAAGCTTTTGTCTTGATGTTTTGCTTTTGTGGATCTGATAAGTAATTAATCTAGATTGAAAATCCCCCCGTAGTGGAGGAGAGACATCTTTTGTCAGCAGACACGTAGAAGCAAAAAGATGTGAAGCTACTTAAAAGCAGTCAAAACTTAAAATGTGTGAACTGTGGCTGTCACCTTTCTTCTGTGAAGCCACAGTTAGACATTATGTGAATAGAGGTAGGTAGGTATTCTATGATATATTTTTTGGCTCTCTTTGCACTTACATAATTCATAGGCATACATTAACATGCACATAAACCAACCTTTCATAATACTTCAGAATCCTGTCTTTGTGCTGAAAGACATATGYGAATATAGAGTGTAACAGTCCCTGTGGCTATTGCTGAAGAGAGGAAGTTGCAAGTGAGGAAAGTAGATGTCTCCCAGGTGAGGATGAATGTGGCAGCTGATGTTGGACTAAGTTATTTAAATACATGGTTAGCATTTAATTTGCTGTCCACTGTCATTTTGTTAAGAGTTCTTAAGCAAAAGCTTCTCCATGTACAAGAACATCACTTCTCAAATACTTCKTGTGATTTTGCACATGAGCCTGATATCAGTACTAAATATCTGATATTCTTCATTTCTTTTCTTTTGTGAAAAACCTCCCATTGGTTTCAGCAGAGCTTCRTATGTCTCTGGTGCAAGTTCTTCGCCTTGGCTGCTTACTCTTGTAACATAAATGCTTTTATAATGAAAATTACTTGAATTACTTTTACTCAAACCTTATTGGCCATTTAAATGGTTTTCAGCAGCTTTTTGAATCTCATATTCCTTATGATACCAAGGTACTGAAGTAGGATCTCTTCCAATTACCTGGATTTGCTCAGTGTTGCCCAACCCCAATGTCTCTGCCATTGGATCTGTTCCATGGGATGGCAAGCCCTGAGTAGGGGAGTTATATGGTAAGAAAGTCAAACCTATTGTCTTGTTTTGCTTTTTAATGTGAACTTCTCTTTGTTTTTATTGGAAGAGGGCACTTTATTCTCTTAGAAATCTGATCTGATTGATTTGCTAGTGATGGCTCCCATCCAGCAGAAATCACAAGCAGAATAAATACYGAGAAAATGTGTGACAGTCAAATGTATTTTCACTCAGTATGTTCTTTGGTAATATCCTAATTTGTTTCTTAAAAGGTTTATTTTGCTTTTTCTTTTAAAATCTTTATTTTTAACTTCAACCTTTAAGTTGCATGCTGGTGATCAGCATCTATATGCCTTTAGTTCTAATGAAAAAAAACCAAAATGACAAAAGCATAAAAATACACTCCTGGGAGAACTTTAATCTTAAGCTCATCATTTCATATGACGTTCTTTAGTATTAGACCACTGGAAACATAAAACAAAATTCTACTTCTTTATTAACTTGGTTTTACTACTGAACGTGTGTGTTACTTTATTATATGATTTTCATGTGTATTGGGCTAGTGACAGTTTCCTTAAGATACTCCAAAATTTCATGTCCTATCTTCTGGGGATGTGTAGATCCAGCACTTGACAAAGTATATTTTTCTACAAGCTCTGTCAGCATCTGAAGAGAGGTTTGTGCCTTTTGCTGTCACAGGTGCACCTCACTCTCAGCTCACACTGTCTTTTTGCTGTATGAAACTGCATTTGTGTCTCTCCAGCCAGCAGTGTCTCAGCATGACCATCGTGCCTGTTCCACACCCCTCTCCAAGCTCCACATGGATGTGTCATTCTTCCATCCAGAGTAATAGAAGAAGAGGAAATTTTATGGAAATTAAATATGAAAATAGGTTTACAATAGTAATATTGTGGTTTTATCCTATTTATTAGCTATTTCTTCTTCTGGAGAGGGAAGGTTTTGCCTGATTTTCTGTTTTTACAGCTCTAGGTACCTCTGAAAGTGACAGGGAAAGAAGCAGGTTGCAAAATTTCAACAGATCGTCTATGCTTGGGCGTGGAAACTGGTAACTAAGACAAACCTCATCTCCAGAACTGATTGGTGTTTTGCTTGGTCTCTGAAGAACCTCGCATGAGCATCTTTCGTGCTATAATTGGCATTAATAATGTGTTGTGATAGAACTGAAATGCCTCATTGAGCTGCATGCTCTCTAAATTTTTAGTGGGTATCCCATACCATTTACTGCTGGAAGCTCCATRCTGTCTCTGGGTCAGTTTAAAGGAGTTGCAGTCCTAATACAAGGTCACTGCAAGAGTCTTGTACCTATTTCTCTTCCATTAGTATTTCACAAGCAGGAAAGGACAAGAAATGAAATGTGTTTCCCAGCTTATCAGAGCTGTGAGGGGAGTTGCTATTAATTACTGGAACGGAGTGATAGTATTAGTATCTTTGCCTGGCTGCTCCTGCATGCACAGTATCATATTAAATGGAGTGAGAAAGCGTTTGCTGTCTTTAAGGAACACAGGCATGAATTAGTTCCACTYTCCCTGGGCTTTGTCTGTCTGTTGTATAGTTGGAATTTAGTATAAAAAGGAAAGGACTTTCGAGTGAAATAAAAATATACATGCAGAGGGAATAAAAAAACCAAAATTAAGTGCTCAAGTTCCCACTATGACACACAGAGAAAGGTGCTTCTGAAGGGTGATTCAAAAAGTCTTCATGCTGAGTGAGAAAGCAGCTAGAGCTGAGGGACAGACTGTGTCACTTCATGGAGCTCGTGCATGTGAACAAGTGCCACAGGTGGACTGCTCAGAATTTGTCTTTTAACTGGTTGGAAGCAGAGATGATGGTGGAGGAGGTCCTCTCTTCTGAGCACTCAGCGAAAGCAGCAGCTGAGTGAGAACTGGAAGACATGGTACCTACACCTGGCTTAGAGTGAGGATTTCTGGCTGCTCTTTCAGGAGGGTGCTCCTGACTGGCACACGAATGGCCTGCCTTCTAAAATCACACTCAACCCTGTCTCAGGTGCACAAGCTCACTTATGAGTCCAACTCACTACGATCGTAGTGATGAAGTCCTAAATTGTCCTTGGCATAGCTGAACTTTCTCTATGAGTTGAATTTGGCCAAAAGTTTAAAAGAATTCCTACAGTGCTTAATGTTTCACCCTTCTTTATGTTGTGTACAAGCCTCATTCTGTCATCATTGCTGATAGCACGGAATATAATTTTTTAAGTTCACGTTATTATGGCTTTGTAGGGTGGTTTATGCATTCACTTGTAGCCATGTACTAAGGGAGAGTAGTCTCATAATACGTTTAAACTGCAAAAGCAAATAGTATTAAATAATTAGGAAATGAGCGAGCTGTAAGAGCACTAGGGCTTTTAGAAAGTTAAACCAAGGTATGAGCAAAAGAACCTGAAACTTTATTTTGAAACCTACCCTTTAGACATCTTAGACAATGAAAAATTATCATTCAGCCAGAGAGAGTTTAAATAGCAAAGAAAACTGAGATAAGATTTACCAGGCAATTGATGGTCATGGCCTGATGCCACATGGTCCTGACAGAATGCACAATTAACCTTTTTGTTTTATTATGTCTGCTTCAAATACCTGCAAGGTTATAATATTACCCTGGGAAAATGAATTTGACTGACCTACAGCTAAGTAATGACATGAATAGTAACCAGAGATGATAGGTGCAGTGAAGAGATAAGTATTCCTGCTCAACCACTGAACCTTTTAAACTATGYATGTTACAGTGTTCTTACTGCAAGTACTTGGTTAACATCTCCTTATTTCCCCAAATTTGTTACTGGGGGTAAYGTTGGTGCTTCACAAAAACATTACTAGAGTACACTTAGCCATCAAACAAAATTAAAGCTGTTGTGTTTCTACTTTACGGAGTGTTGCTTTCTRAAAGTACTGGAAGTTTTCATGTGGAGCAGTGATGCAGATCTGGGAACATTTTTTTGTGGTTATGGTCTGTTACTGTTTGTCATAACTCCCCAGGTCAGTGGGGAAGATGCAGTGTCTGMATCTCTACCCATAAGCAATGGAGAAACTGCTGTAACTATTTTGCCTTTCTAAAATACTTTCTTTTTGATTCTTGTAAGTTGAAAGATGTAAACTCATATCACTTTCYTCTTCTTTTAAATAGAAGTTATTGCTGCTGCAAGATACTTGCCTTGGCAGTAAGGCTGCATCACTCAAAGCACCAACCTCAGTCTGGTTGTGTCCCGCTGAACTCGGTCAGACCCCCACAGTTTCTCACCTGCTCTCAGGATCTTTTCCATACAGGGCGRCCACTCTTGCAGAAACTAAATGACCTCCCTGACACTTAGCAGGAAAAGGCAAAAATAGAACCTCAGTAATGGCTCACAGCCAATGACTAAACTAATAAAAAGTGAAAATTGAGGATAGAAAAACGAGCTGAGAATTTCCAGATGAGAGCTGGCCAAATTGAGATCCAGGAAATGGGTTCTGCAGCGTGATGTTGATGATTTGGAGGAGCCGGTGACCAACTAATAAAAGTGAAGTATTCTATGATTGCTTTGTCTTACTGCTATGTGAATATTAGTCTGAAAATAAAATAACTGTGCTTTTCTTTTTTATTTTTTAATGAAATTTCCATAATTGAATAAATGAATATATGAATAACTATTTGGGAAGTGTCTGTTGGACTACTTTAGGAAAGCACAATACATGGGCAGCGTTGTTGGTGGTGCTTCCGAGAGAGGGATCCCATTAAAAAGTTGGGTTTATTGACGTTATGTTTTAAACAAGGATTTAAAGCAATGTTTTCAGATATTTGCTGATTTATTTTTGAATTGTTTACTCTGACTGAAAGAGCKCTGCACTGACCTAGCACTGAACCCCAGGATTTAGCTGTGTCTGACTTCACAGCCGTGCTTTTGTACAATGGGCTCCTGTTCATGCCTGAGGTCTTMCTACATTTGTTGTCATCAAACCAGCAGATTTACTATGATAATGATTTTGATGTTACAAAAATACCCCTGGTGGTGGAAAAAGAAGCATATTTTGCCTCTTCAGATACCAAGATTAAAAGGGAAAAATCTATTTAAGTGCTGAAAATTCKCCCTTAATCACATTAATGTGTTACAAACCCTTGCTGTTTATTCTGTAGCAGTTTGTTCCTATGTTGCAAGAATTGCTAAAAGAGAGAAACAAAAGTGTTGAAGATGGGGAGAGGAATACATGGAAGGGGAGAAGAGGAAAAATATAGCAAACATGCATGAAAAATTTTGCTGTGGACAACATTTGATTGTAGTCTTGCTTAGGGCAAAATTGAAAGACATTGCTGTTTAATGTACTGCAGAAAGGCAGTGTACTAAAGTCAACCTATTGCTGTTGATGTTGATGTCAAAACACCTTTTCTTTATTGCAATACTCTGCTTCTTGTAGCAGGCCAAAGACCCTGAAGTCCATTTTCTTTGAGGAAAACAGTGGGGATAGCATCCCCACAAAGTAATGTTCTATTCTGAATGACAAGTAGGAGGCAGGAAGGGAAACAAAAATTTCCAGCAGTGTCTTTCTCTTGCTAGGAAGATCAGATCTTCCTGACGTACGACAGCAGAACAATTTTATTCAGTGTTCTGCAGTGTTTTGAATTGGCTGTAATAACTGATTATTCTGAACCATTAGAGTGGATGGGTAACCTTTGTGATGGCTCATCCTAAATGTTGACTTACCAGTCCCATTTGAAAACAAACTGCTGAGCCATCTTAATGAGCTTGTCCTGCAGTGTGCACACGTTCCAAATAATTGAATTAAATTGAATATGAGTCCTATGTAATTACAACCAAATTTCTTCGATTATGTTCCCCACAAGGAAGGCAGATACGAAAGGTTTCAGTAATTTTAAAGCTCCTTGCAATTTGTAGATGTTATGTCTCTGTTAATTGTGAGATTTGAAAAACTAATGGCATCGGAAGTGTTTCTGGAGTGCTTATGTCATCTTTTATCATCGTTTTAAGCAATATCCACTTCATTCCAGATCCCATTTATCCTTTTCTGAGGGTGGCTGTGTACAGTGGGCTTGGGGAAGGTTGTATAGCAGCCTGTGACTGCAGACTGGAGATGGACCAGAAGTGGGGCAGTTTTTTCCTCTTGCGTTTGAAATCTTAGAACATTTTTAGTAATTTTTTTTTCCTTAACATTCAATAAATCAATATTTGCTTATAAAAGTGAAAGCTGAATGGAGAAGAAAAGCCTGCTAGTGCATTCTTGTATTGGTGATCTACTTCTGCAGTGCTCCTTTATGGGTAGTATCTGCATGTTTCTGTTCATTATGGAATGTGTGGAACAGAACAAGTCAGCAACAAAAGAAGGTTCTCTGTTGAAAAAGTTGCAAATTACTGTTAAACTGGTGTGAGTTGTTGATTAAACTGGTGTGAGTGTGCAAACTTTGAAAATTTGTACTCCACTGTTCGTTGAACTGGAGGCGTAATAATACAGCGATCAACAAAGTGATAATCACAGTAAAACTTTAGGTTAATGCAGACTAGGCCATCAGAGCATCTCCTGGAGGAGATATTATTGAAGTTTTTTAATAGATTTTTATTACGTGTTCCTAAGGAATAGTATGTATTTCTAAAGTTAGAAAAGCATGGCATTAAGATCCCCCAGMTTGCTTTTTATAATGGTGAATATACTTAGTTATTTATAACTCAGATAAAAAGAAAGTGCAGCCCTAAGTTCTTGTAAAAGTAATGCTAATTCTCTGAGATACCATTTTCTTAACTGTAGAAATAAAAACAGTCRAAATATTTAAGGAAAACTGTCCAGCAGAATTTTTGAAATTAGATTCATGGGAATTCCTTCTTCTTTGCTATTTTTTCCKTTAATTGAATATTAMGTTCATGTGAAAATTTGGGCTAGCTCTGGATTGGAGTAAATTAAACCTGCCTATCACGTCTGTGGCAGCATCAGCACTAGCCATGGTAATCCAGTATGGGGACTGAGCTTCTACAGAGATTTAAAAATAGGGCACCAAGGAGGAAGCCCTGGAGCCAGACTGATAATGTGCACATGTAATGGTGTAAATAAAATTCARTCAAAATGACAATGAAACCCTTTAGTAGCAAAGGTAAAGTTAAAAGATTCTTCTTTCAAAAAATGAAGCAAAAAAAGCACAACTTAGCATTTCCTAACTCGGCTCAATTGCCACCAAACTGGACCCATTCAATCGTCCAGCTCTAGCTTGGAACTTTTTCTCATTGAAGAAAGTTGAGGACCTGATCTGAACTTTGCTAAGATTTGTGTTCTAGGAGATGGCCTGAGTTAAGCAATTGTTTTAAAAACATACATAAGTGTCTTTCTCTCCCTGTTATTSCYGTTGCATCATGAAATACAAAGACCTAAAGGCAGACACGCTCACCAAAAAATGTTAAACAAAAAATTAAAAATGTTTAGTGGGATTAAATCCATTTTGAATGTGCTTGTCTTTTCATTTTAAGTACATTTTTTTCTGAATGTGTTTTCCTGTCGGTATTGATACTTGCCATGGATGGCAGAATCATTTTACACTGCCACAGGAAGGCATGTCATCTTCTGGTGCTGAGCACAGATAGCTCCTGAAAAAAAAAAAGTGACAAAAATGGACAGCACTAGGTGAATTCTTACCTACTCATATTCTTATAAAAATATGAGGTCTTATAAAAATTCTTTCTACAGATGGCATTGAAAATCATATTGAAAGACCTTGGCTCAGAGSATGATGTCATGATTCTTTGGAGGGTGGTACAGTTCCAGCAGTAGCTGAAAGAAGCATTAGCTTCTGGTGCTACAATGTTTTGGGAAGTCCATGCAAGAGTGATTTGCTGTATTTTTTGTTTATTTTTTTAATAGGCAGTTTATATTSCCTGGCCATTGCAGTTCTGGTTGTGATTCACAGCACTGTCCAAATGTCAAATTTATCTTGCAGAAGTGAAGCACTACTGACCTTGTGTTTATAGTTCGTAAAACTTTAGCTATCATTCGTTTATATATGTGGCATTTTATCTCAATTTTATGCAACGTGTGGGCAGAAATATATAAATTTTATATGAGATGACATTCATTAGTATATATACTTGTGAGTTTTAATAAAGCCTGAGTGTTGTAATTCAGTATAATCTGTGCAGTCTGCGTGGCTTGAAAACCTCAAGCAAAATTTTTCATCCCAAAGTAAACATGGGTGAGAAAATAGGCATCAATAATTTTTTTTCCCATGGTATTTTAAAAATAATTAACAGTTGGAATTGGCTGTCCTCTAGCAAAGTTTAAGTTCAACTTCCATAGCTTGAATAGATTGCAATTTTAGGAATGTTTTTCTTCAAAATCAGACTTTCACATTTATAATACTTTCACATTTATATTACTAGACATTCATATAAAMTGGATAATGATATTTTTTTGAAACAGGTTTTATAGGTGGATTCCCATGTGTATGTTTGAACTCTGAAGGTAACCTGTACATTTTTACTGCCAAACAAAATATCTTTATGATTGTTAAAAAGTGGTTTTTCTTCATATATTTAAAATGTAAGTGTTTTTAACCCAGTACAATATTACATCATAAAATATTCATCATCTTAGATCTATACTCATTATAAATTTTCAAAGCCCAGTTCAGAAGCAGATGATCTTTTTTTTTCCCCAAAGTGATTATAGTTGGAGATTCTGCATTAACTTATTGGAGAATATAGATGGCACTTTCCTCCTGGGCGTTCCACCAGTAGGGACTCACTCACACACAGTTTATGTAGGTGAGCTGCTTCAGTTGTCCTTTCACTCCCCAAGTTGAGTAAGTTTGTAAGTTAGTAGGTTTGCACCACTTCTCTAAGCTGTCTTTTGCTTTAAGGAACTAAGTACTTGGCATTCAGGATGTCTCTAAAAAAAAACCTCTCGGGAGTAATATTCAGGCATAGACGTTAAAAGCTGAGTATGACAAAAATAATAGGTCTGTGAATTTTATAGCAGTTAAATCTGTGGTGCAGCTCATACCCATCCATCGCTTTTCCTCCCTCAGGTTCATGACTGACTTGTTGCTCTGACTGAGGTAAAGCTTAGCCAACTTGGGAAATAGCCAGCCACACATGCAYCTGACTTTGTTAAGGTTGTCACACGAACTTGCAAATGTAATTGGTAAAAAAATTCTCCAAACTTCAGAAGAAACATGATKTTTTGTTAATCAGCTTCCCAGTAATTCTTGATGTACATTTCTCTCATACTGGGATTGTATCTGTAGCTTTGTACAAGTGTACAAGGCTTGTACARGTGTACRAGACACTACAAATACTCTTGCTGGTTTATTATTTCTGTGTCTCTTCTGTTCTGTGTGTTTTGTTCATATGCCAGGGAAAGTCACAGAAAGAAAGAAATGCTTAGACAATGCTTGTACTATAAATATTGGGATTACAGAGCAAAGTCTAMACCAATCTGTAGAGTTTGTATTCTGTCTACATAAAGGACTAAGATGTAAAAGAATGCCTTTACATTATTAAAGGCAAGARGAGGCAGAATGTAGTTGGTGTGGTTTGGTAACAGAGGACTAAGCTGGAATTCTGGTTTTGTTCTGACTAAATTACTAAACCATCCAGATATTGCTTTCACTGAAATCTGAAAGGAAGTTTGAACCCTTCTGACTGACTGACTCTAGGCAAGTTACCCACTTCTCCTGTGACTTTTATTTTTACCAAAAATGAGAAAGTTTTTAGGACAAAACACAGAGTGTAGGAAATGCCAAATGATTTTGGATGTCTTGTTTCTTGGTTGTCCAACATTAAGGCTTTRTAAAATGTCCTTGGTTTCCCAAGGTGACAATTTATTGCTGTGAAACTTGTGCCCATTTCAAGTAAAGTCAGACAAAACAGCATATACAGTCCACTTGATAGTTTGGAAAACTTTTGTAGTGGGTGGATCTTATAAGATACTGTTCAAGTGCAGATTCCCATCATCAGCTGATGGTGCTAAGAACAATTCGAAACTGTGTTTGACTTTTTAACYGTGTAATTGTAATAATGAATTAAGTTGTAAGAGTAAAGGAATGTCAGGTATCATTATACTGTCAGAATAAAGGAAAATGTGGTTTTTACATTCACAGTTGAAAACTGTTGTTTATTAAAGGCGTGTTTGTGCTGGAGGTATGTTCTTCCTTCAGATTGCTCTTGATACCCAATCTTTTAGGTCTGTTAACCATTTTTCAGCCCTCAATGCTTGCTAACACTGGAGTTCTTCCAGTTTGTATGTGTTTTGGTATTGTTTGTAAGCAGGTTCTTGAAACAACTCTCTTGGCAACAGCAGCCTCTGATAAATAATAAATAATACGCAACAGTAAAATGAGTTGATTGCTTACATTTTAAGTTAACAATAGCTTTTTTCTCTCTCTGTTTAATTTTTCATCAGTGATAGACTGAAAGACTTGTTCCCAAATGAATTAAAAATCTAGAAGCTTTCCACTTTCAAAGAGGTGTAGATATAATCTAATAAAATCAAGATGTGTTTGCTCAAATTCTAAAAGATTTGCCTTTAACCAACAGYGTTAGGAGTCAAACAGTGAAAGTGATCACCCCACCAGTTAAGGATTTGTCTCCCTCCCATAAGACTGTTTTTCATTTAGAGATGCATCAGTGTAAATATCAAAACAAAAACCCTGTGTGAACAAGAATGTGGCCTTTATTGTAAAATGAGTCACCATATTCCTTCAGCAATTCCAAATATTGTTKGATTTATAATTTTTACATTTCCAAACAGTAAGTTTATTTTTTTAGCGGGTTTMGTTTATGCCATTTGCAGACCAAGCAATTTCTCAGAACGTACAATGTGTTTAGTGGCTTCAGCTGTGATAGAGGGTTTGAGATGATGAAGATTAAGGAAATCTATTACATTTTATTGTAGCATTCTGAAATTACTTTGAAGTGAATCATTAGCAACTAGCTTAACAAAGGTATAAAAATACTGTCCTAGCACTGTGCTAATAAAAAGACTGTCAGCATCTTTATTTTATAAGAATCTTGATATAAAAATGCTGTTTAGAACACACTAATAAAACAGACAAATAYGGATAATTTACAAATTGCTATTATAGCAGTTATTTTAAAAATAAAGTGAACGTGGATGATCTAAAGTAATTCAGCTTCATTTTAGTTTAATTTTGTGCTCGATGCCAGCATTMGATGTTCTGCCACATGACRCTTGCATTTGTGTCAGGTAGGATTGTCTCTGCTGCGAAGGCAGCCRGCACACACCCACTCTGCAGGCACGGTGCTGCTGTGCAGAACCAGTCTGCTCTGGGTGGGAGACTTTAGCAAGGAGAGGACTTTTGCCCTCTTGCTTTGTTCTTCCTTTTGCCTCCTACTGCCCAACATCCATCTAGAGCCACSTAGGCTGGCAAGATCTGTGTTTTCCAGAGTGCAGCTCCCAGAGGGAGGTTTTGCCCATGCTGGTTTCTGTTTGCCAGAGCCCACCTTGTCCCCTCTGCCCACCTGGKCTTGGGGCAGCAGGAGGGCACAGTGCTCCCTTGGCCTCTCTGGGTCACATCTGTAATAAACATGATCTTTTTTCCTTACAACTACAGACCATTGAAACCTGAGTGAATTATTATAACTGTGCCATAAAAGAGAGCTTAAATKAACAGAGCAAGCAGGAGTCTTGGATGTCTCCTGTGTCCACAGGTGATATTGCTTTTCTATAACAGGCTGAGAGTCCAGCCTTTCTCCTGCCCAGCTATGGATATAAAAGGACCTGACGTACCTTCTTCTCACATTATTGGAATCCTCTGTCATGCACAAGATTTCCTGCCCTATGTAGCATTTTTGCTCATGATGAAGGTAAACTGTCCTTCCCGTCTGAAGAACAAATGGAATATTTAAAGCTTTGGCCCTGTGAGATGCTGCTGTTCAGCACTTAACATTCCTTSCCAGCATGTCCAGCCCAGCCTCTCCCTCCTGTATCATGCTGGCTTTTTTGTTGTTGCTATTGCCCTTTTCCCCTCCTGTACATGGATATCTAAATTGGTTTTCCAGAAATCAGTCTCCTGCATTGTAATGGTGTATTATAAGATAATGATTGTTTTCTTTCAACTTTTTATAATATTTAATTAAGGATTCAAAGGACCTTTTTCTTTGTGTTGATTCTTGCTTAGAGGGGAAAAAAAGTCCCTCAGGAGAACCACTAAATTATTTCTTAGCAAAGCAGGCTTGTGAGGCTTTGTTTCCACCAGATTAGCTAAAATACATGCTGTCTGTTCACTTAAATCACAAAGGCCCTGATTCTATGAAATGAACTGTTAAGTTCAATGGAATGGCTTCTGCTCAAAGTTAGGCAATTTTGCAATAATTCATGCTGTACCAGTTTGAAACTGGTAGACACAGTAGTTTSTAGAGTAATCTCATTTTTCTGAATTCCACTGGCTTAAACTCAGAATRTTGCAAAATGCTGATCTTCGCGTCTTACAGATATTTCTCGAGGTTTTCATAGCAGACTGCCATAGCCAGTGTCTGTTCTGTAAGTCCAGGAAAAAAGYGCTTATCTAGTTCACAACACAAGAATTTTATTTGCTGAGCCAATTTTTCAGGTGTCTTAACATAAATGTATGTATTCCTGAGGTGATCTGATATTTTCACAGCAGCACAAATTGGATGGATAAGGTGACAGTTTATAGTAAACTTAGTGATGTTAATGTTACATYTAGTGTTAATTTCTGAAGCTAGAAATGTACATTAAATATTCTCTGTTTGCTCTTCCTTGGTTAAACTTTTGCCTAGTGAACGTATCAGCCTTTTCTCTGCAAAAATGCTGTTCCCCTTGGCACATGTTCTACAGGCTGAGGATCTGTCCCCTGAAATGGAAATCCCTGAAACTTTCTATGTACCCAGGTATGGTTTTTATTCCAAAGGAAGATGGAATATGATCTACTGTTTGGGTGCATAAAAGTTAATTAAGTTGTGTTTTAATGGATGTATTCTGCATGCTCCTTGTGAAAGGTGAAAGCACAGAAATGAAGGCCTTGTCTTTACAGAGCACGAATGGCAAAGACTTCTCAAAACTTTCGTGTTCTCTCAGATGTGATCATGGAAACAGCCTTCCTCTTGAACGGAGAGAGGGAGCTGATACTGGAGCTTTTTTTCTGTCTGATGAATCTTTGATTACTGCTTCACTGGTATTTAGAATCATCATGAAGCTGTTATGAAATAGAAATTGTTAAATCAATTTTCAGAGGAAAGATCTGAAACAAAGCCACAGAGCTATCCTGTGACAGTGGGAAGTCTTGAAGAGAGGCTTCTTGAATCTTAGGGTGATGTGTTAACTGCTGGATCTTCCTTTCTGAAGCAAATGTGGTTTGAGTTGATTTTGTTCTCTGGTTCTGATATTACAGAAAAAGTAAATCCTAAATAGTCATGCTAAATATTTTTGCAGAGGAAAAAAATCCCAATGGGAAACATTAATGARCTTTGCAATAAATACTACTTTTATAAATGATCTAACCTTTGTTTCATTATAGTCATGTCCTATGAGAAGTAAACAGGGTAATGTTCAACTAGTGCATTATTTAGAGATTTTGGAGTACATTCTGAAAGCTTCATACAGAGCTGTGCCCACAGGATTCCCATTAAACACAATGGGAGCCGTGTGGCTTAAATCCTGCAGAGCTGTTTGAAAATGTATCCCGTGCTGTGCTGAAGACAGATGATTAAAGAATGAGTGCTTGGACGGGGAGGAGGGAGTGATGTTGTGATTCTCCATTTAGGGCTGTAGTTAGATTGAAAATCCTTCTCTAAGCCCTTCTTAAATGATCTCCTGTTGGAAGACCAGCTAATAGCTCTCCTGTTTCTCAAAAGAAATACCAATACAGTACAAATGGTTAAACATTTGCACTTAGAGATGGCCTTTCACTTGTCTTCTCTTTACATTTAACTTTTTTGTTGCTGTTACACTTTTCTTTTTCTGTTGTCTTACCTCTTGCTTAAATTTTTCATGTCTTTTTTTTTCCCCCCCCTCAAAGTTCTCTTATATCTTTCATGCTATGTTGGTTTTGTTTCTGGTCCTCATGTCTTGTGTTGTTGTCTTCCTCTCCATTCTGTCCTTCTCTCCTTAAACGGGAGCAGGCACTGGGGGAAGCACATCCACGCAGCAARTATTTCTGTACATTTCAGTGCAAATCCTACATACAGAAACGTTCCCCTGCATTTATTCAGCTCAGCTCCRGGATAATGCAATTTAGAGAGATGAGTTTCAATAGTGACAGATTTGGCATTTTGAAGCTGTGTGTTCTGGTGTGTATTTTTCCTGTTATTACTTCATACAGTGGATAATGGCTGTGTTTGGAAAGATGGTGGAGTGCTTTATGGCACTTAACATAGAGGCATGAAAGTGTCCCTGCCTTTTTCTTTTTTTTTTAATGCAGCTGTTACTTTTTTCTTCTTGCATCTGATTTGCATCCTGATATTATTCTTTTTTGTATCTTCCCGTGCTTTTGATAGGCTAGCGCACATACAGAAAGGGAGAACATTAAAATTATTAATGAAAATACATGTGTCTTTGATATTTTGTGGCCAGTTCACAATTAGTTTCATGCAGCTCTTCTTGTTTGTTGGTTTCAAAGCTGATGGAGCTGTTTATGACACTGCTGCAGCACTCTTCTGTGTGCGTTGTCATGTATTTTTATTGCCTCATTATCAACTGCTTGGTTGTGGAAAAGCTGTCAATATAATTTTAGAGAGACTACCACTACCTAATGACACAGGTAATTAAGCCCTTGGAGACCATTATTTTAACCATACATTACTTGTTTAGGCCATTTTGCTCTGCTGTTGTGATTTGGAAATCTGCAGCCACGAGGCTTTCGTTCTGGCATCTCTGRCATGACCTGTTCTTGTGGGTGTTTTCCCACCACCTCAAAATTAGACTGCAAGAGTAATTAGTTGTACATCTGAGGTTTCTGTGGTAGTAGATATGTAGTGCTGTTTACTGCATCTGTCCCGCAGAAGGGTAAACTCCCTTCAAGCTGGGCACCATTAGAATAGGAAACTCTSTTGTTCCATGGCAGAGCTGCAGGAAACCCACCTGGAAGAAGGCATTCCTTATGCTCAGGAGAAGATACTTGGCATTCACTATCCTGGCAGTCACTTTGGCTCTACTTTGAGGCAAAACAAGTTGGAAGCATTTTATTTATATATTTTTTGTCCCGTAAGCTGGTAATTTGGAGAGCATAATGTGGAGGGTTTGTTGTGTGAGAAGGTCCCAGCCACGCAGAAAGGACATCAGGGCATCACCTGCTCCTGAAGACACTGGATCATAGCTGAGCAGCCCAGAACTGTCTCATACCCTCTGTTTTGAATGTTTGTTTGAAGATCCAAAGCAAGCTCTGTGCTGAGGAGAAAAAAGAAAAGACAAATTTTAGATGTATATACAACAGGACATTGTCCCCTTTAGGAAGTAAAATACTGTCGTATCATTATTTGTAACACAGACGTCACTTGGAGTATTCCTACACATTTCATCCATCTTTGCTGATCTTATATTTAGAGGCTTTCAGGAAGTCATAGCTGAATTGAAAATCTCCATTTTTTTCCTTTCTTATTGTAGTCTTTTTGAGCTCAAATTTGGAAAGGCTGAAGTCCAAAAATTCAAAAGAAATTATATTTATTAAGACTCCTTGTTGTCTTTAAAAGTACTTTTAAGTAAATCTCATGTTTGGGAACCAGAGCATTGTTTCTTACTTTTTTTTGGGAACATCGGAGGTGACCCATTTTGGGAGAATCCCAGTTCAGAGTGGGAAGGTTTCCTCTCATAGCTGGGTCTTGTGTAGTTACATGTGCAGGAGTCTGGGTGTTTGCAGTTGACTGTACAATGTCAGGAAGGGGCTGRAAATGTCATATGAATTTGGGTTTTGATGTAAGATTTAGGTTATTGAACCAAACCAGGCATGATTTCTTGAATTATTTTTTTTTTATTTAGAGTAGCATTGACTCCATTGGTAATTAGTTTTTCAAAGTCCTTAAATTCACAAATAACATTGTGACATAATGCAGAAATTTATGCAGCTATGTGAAGGTGGTCTTGGTACTATCTCGAAGCTGTGACTCAGACTTGAACAAGAGCTTTTTAGTTTTGAGCAGCTTTACATTTCTGTAAGTAACTTATAATAATAGTGRTTCATCTCTATCAGAGTGCTTATATGCAAAATTAAATATGTGTATTTGGAAGAACTGGTAGATATATCTTTCCATCTAACTAAACATTTGCAAAAATGGAAAAACAAATATTTGTTTAAAATGTAGAAAACAAGAAAAAAGTAAACCTTCACCATTATTTGAAACTGGAAGTATTTGCAGTCTGTTTGTATAGTTGCCTGTAATTTTTTCTGAAGCTTTTAGTCGTGACTATTTCTGGTGCCTCCAGCATGAATATAGTTTGAACTTATGAGCATGTGTTTAAGATGACACAATAATTAACTTTCTGTATGTGCCTGCTTCTATCCACTTATAGTTAATGAAAATATCTCCTGTCCTAAGGTCCCAAATATGTTACTGGGGAATTGTAGGAGGGACAGTCCTTCYAGTTGAAAAATCCTTTCAATTGCTGGTGAGCAGCTTTTCTGCAAGGCTTAGTCTTGGACTGGATTTTGTTCCTCCATGCCTGTGACTTACAAAATCGTATACAGGGCTGGTGATGGAAGACACCCATGCAGTCCATATGGCATTTGTCTATCTGTCAACACAGAAATAAACATTACCACTGATTTCTATTGCAGCTCAGAAGCATTTTGCTGTAGATAGAAGTTTGATGAGTGAAATCTGCATGACTGAGAGAGACAATGGAAACACTTCCAGCATTTCCTGGCTCAGATGGTAGTTAGAGCCGTTTCAGAGAAATGTCAGGCCTGCCATTGCGTGATAACAGAATTCAGGCTTGTGTGGGAGCAGTGATGTGCCAACGCTGAGGTCTTTCAAAATCCCACCCTACTTCTTTGGTGCTCAAGGCACAGACGTTATTTTAAGGATACCTTGAAAATTTCCACTGGGCTCAATGGCCAGTGGTTCCAAGTTGTGCTCAGTCTTTCAGTTCCGTGTAATTTTCAGTGGTGGTGTGGTCTGGGGAACAGAGCACCCCATTAGGTTGTCCACTCAARGGAAGGATCCTCCTCTACTCGTTTCATTCCAGCACGGCCGTGCCCCAGTTGCCCTCATCACACACAAGATATTTACGATGCTCYTCTTCCTCAGACAGCTGCCCTTTGGGCAGCAGTTCGAGTCTGCTTTGAGTGTGTTTTGGAAGGAGAGGTTTGTGTGAAAAGAGCATGGCTTGTGCAGTTTGGATTTGCCACTAGCAAATGCCACAGGGCTGAACTGCCCAGAGCCTGTGCTTGGGAAAGGGCGGTGATGGCGCCGCAGGAGGAGGATTTGCCTTGATATTTCTGGATTGATAAGCACCTGTAATGATGAACAGAAAGAAATAAACATAAATTATACATTATACGTCTGTCTTTCTGCTGCTGTTATGAAGGATATTATTACTCTATTTTCCAACTGAAATATTAAAGGAGGATATTGAGCATTCTGCAGGCTTTGCCCAGCAGACTGCTATAAGGCTTGTACCAATGTTGTATCCTAAGCAGAACTGAAAACCCCTTGGGGTTTAAAGCCCCGGCATTTCCCATCTGTCAGTCCTCTTTTAAGTTTTTCACATACCCATTTTCACTTCTCTCTCTTTTCTAAATCCATTTCCGATATCTGCATTCTTTGGAGAAAGTCGTGTCTGTGTCCTGGCCGCTGCCCTTGAAGCCATGGCCTAACACCACCTGCAGAAGCTCCTCAGGAGGTCGCTGTGCCCAGCAGGCTGGGACACAGCCCCGGGAAGGRGGGGCCACTTCATCCTGGGGACCACCATGGCTCACTGGGGGTGTCAAGACTGTCGGTGTGGCTGGCAGGACACTGCACGGTCTGGAGATGAGCCTGCAGATCAGGGGGAGAGCTGAGGAGAGCAGGCAGCCATGTCTATTCCTAATGGGAATCCCTGGAGACAGAGAGGAGTAAGCAGCATCTGCAGCTCAGCCAGCCACTAATTTAATTGAAACCAGGTAGAAGGATACTTCTACAAGGATGCAGTGAACAGGAACTGCTGTTGATGAGCTCTTTTTTTCCTGTTACATCTTGTAAAGCTACTTTGCTATTTTCCCTGTTTCGAAAGATTTGGTGCCTTACTGAAAATCTGAATTTTTTTTTTTATTTGTTCAAGAGCTGGGGTTGTGTATGTGTGTTTACTTTGAAGCCTTTTGGTTGCTTGAGGGACTCACTGTAAGGAGAAAGTCTAACCTGATCCACTGCAGAGCTTTGAATGGAGTTGTGAGGGAAGTGAGATGCAGGTAGCCCCAAACCTGAAGTTCAAAACTATGAACAAGTAGAGAAAAYAGATTTATCTGGGAGCTGAGTCAGAGAAAAGCTCTTTGTTTGTTTGGATTATGAGATTGGAGAGAGAGCTGGGAGGCTTGGACAGAGGCACAAAATTCTGCCACCAAAACCGACAGATTGCTGTCTCCAAAGAGACAGCCGAAGTCCAGCTGGTGAAAATTCCAGCTGGTTCACAGGTGAACAAGAGCTGAAAGAGCTGAGAAACCACATGGGAACCAGTTCCTTCATCTGTGATCAGGTGGTACGGAAGGCTGAAACAGCTCAAGGAACTAAAACCCAGATCACATCTCCAGGAAATCTATAACTAAAAATAGGAGTCAAGAGACTTAAATTTGAGACTGCCCAGGAGAGAGGCAGGAAGCTTTACTGTCTCACAGATAAGAGCTGGAAGAAAAAAAACACCTGAGAATTTTAACTACACTGAAGTAACTTAAGCTGAAGATAGGGAAAGATGTGTTATTGATATTTTTCTCTAAGACTTTTTAAAGAATCCTGCACCTGGCGCATGGCATGAGAAGGAAAAAGCTGAAATACAAACCTCAACTGCTGCAGTAAGATTCTGTAGAAACCTTTGGATACATCTCTGTAAGACGAAGTCAGTATCGAGTTGAAGGAATTCTTGTGACATGCATTGGAAATAACCACCAAATACTGTCACATCAGCTTGAGGGTGATGAGAAGGGAAGGTGATAGCACCTAGCAAAAGGTACCTGCCAGCCTGTGGAAATCTTGAAGGAAGTAGGTCAAGGGGGAAGGGGTCGAAGCTGTTKTCGTGCTGGAACAACTACGTGCTCCCTGTCCCTTGGAGGGAGAACTGCAAAAAGGGCCRTGTGGGATGTGGCTGAGCAGAGCATGGGCTGTGGAGAGTATATATTTGTGACAGAACTGGGAGAGGCACGAAGCAGGCAGGTTTCCTGGCCATGTCATTGCTGTGGGATAGCACAAAGGATGTGCCTGCTTACAGAAGTGATGGTCCTGAGAAAACCCAGAGGAAATTCAGGAGCTTAATTGTCCAGCAATGATGCATCAACYGCAGCAGGGTCTGCCCAGCCTGGCCTGGTTGAAACCGTGCTCTGGCACTTGCTGTGAGTTGCACCARCAGGGCCAGGCAGGAGATGGAGGCAGCAGAGCTGTCACAAACACGACATCAAGAAGTGTTAAAAGCAAGTCTCCAGCAAAAATACAGAGAAAGCTTCCTCCTGCCATCTTGGACACATGAGCATCTGTGTGCTGTGGGCTGATCCCTGGGCGGGGAATGATGTTTTCTGCTTTCCATAGGTTCCTTTTGCCCCCTTGGCGCAGAAGCACAGTCAGAAACAAAGCCAAAATAAATAACTGTCTGTTGCAATTGGATTGATTTCCTGGTATTCTCTCAACAGCACAGGACAAATTATGTATTTTAAGTGTAGGAATAACTAATATTGTTTCAGGAAGAATAGCAACAAGGATCTGTAGATCATAAATTCACGTCAACTCTTGACCCTGATGTGTAATTAATTTCGTAAATGGCTCAATTGTGGCTTAAAACTGTTTGGATTTCTCATCCTGTTACTCTATGTGTCAGCCTGGCTCAGAGTCTCATTTTTTCAAYGATTAAGAATATCCTAATTCCAGCCTAAATGTATTTGTAACCACTATATTCCCAACTTGTTTTGTGAATCATTTGCCTTAGGCTGATGTAGTTTTCTTTCACATTTTACTTTTGCTCACTAATTTTTTGTCTAAGCCATACCTGGTCTCTTAAGCCCTTGATCTCTTAAGTTAAGCAAGTTGCTTAGTGTCTTCTCATAGCACAGACTGTCATTTCTTCTAAACAGCTTCAGAGCAATCCCTTCATGGAATCCTCTCTGGATGAGCCACTCCTGAACACTGCTGGATGTAATTGCAGATATCTTCCAGATGGAATCTTGACAGTGCTTTCCACAGTAGCATTAATATTTTATGTTACTTAAATTCTTATATTTCATTAACAGATTCTGGTTCCTGMATGCCTCATTTCTTCTTCTGTTTTGTGCTTTGAGAAATTTATCCTTAGGTTAGGACTGGTGGAGAACTGTTCACCTACTCTAAACTGGCATTTTGTCAGGAAACTAAGAAGCTTGGATCAAACATGGGCTTCATTTATTTTCCCCCTTAAAAAARCCTAGATTTTTTTTTTAAATAGAAGTTGAAAGGAGTACTTGYGTTTTAAGAAAACGTCAGTTTTCCATTCAAATAATAGAACAGGAAATGTAATGGTACTATGTGAGATGCTTCAGGTGAATAGACAGTAAACAAAACATGAAAGAAAGGGGAAAATAAATGTTCTTAAATAGTGCTTGAAGAATGTAGAATCAGAAGTGATGAGCTTTAGAGACTGATTTTTCATTTTTTAACAGCTTGGTAGTTACATAAGATACAGAGAATCCTTGACAAAACAGTCCAATGAGAAGGCAGAATACACGCGTGGGGAAAGCTATCCTAGATGTAATCAGGAAGTGCTTGATGTTGGAGTGAGTCCAGCTGGGATATCAGARTCACGACCAAGAGCAGATAACCTTTTGTGGTTACCAGAAGAGGCAAAAATATAGGTCGGTGTGTAGAAATAGCCTTTCATAAAGCTCATAATTCTTCTGCTTCACTTCCAAAATTCGGCCTTGTTCAGTGAGCAAAACATGGGATCTCAAGCTAAATTTATAGAGGCTCCATTATTTTTGCATTCTTTAAATAGGATTTGTACTAAATTATTCTGGCATGAACTGTTGCTGTGGAGAGTGTTAGGGATCATAATATAACAATTGCTTTTCAGTTAAGGTGCCATTAATTCATGCATCAAAAATTCTCATTCATAAGAAACAAGATTATCCTTGTACCATGTTTGGTTAGGCAGCCCTTCCTGAAAATGGACAACTGGGATGCAAGAAGCAGCAGCTTACAAACTGTGAGAGCACTAACCATCAGAGCTCCACAGTAAATTTGACTGTAAGCATAATTCACCACCCTGTTTGTCAGAAACTAGTTTTCTCTTCTTTTCAGATGTTCCATGGGTACCCAAACCTTATAAGATCCTCCCAGGGCTGATTTCATAGTGGTGTGACCACAAGGTCTGTTTTGCCCGTGGTTCAACTTGGTAGCTGTCAACTCTTACAAACTTCTAGAAAAGCTGCAAACCAAACCCACGGAAGTCACTGTGTTTAACTGAGCTCTTGGTCATCTTGCAAAGATTACTCCATTGCTTGGAATTCTGAGTGCTGATGGGAGGTGTTTCTGATTGCCACAGGGAACTGTGTCCTGCCAGTCCCTGAAAGGCTGTTCAGTAAGACAGGCCTGTGGTCCAAAACACATCATCTGAGTTTGACTGAAGATTAAAGGACCTCTTGAGTTTAAGAATTCATAATTTTTCTGAGCTGGTTTAAGTGATCATAGTAATATGCAACTAGACTTCATTAATACTATTAGGTCTTAATTGAAAAACTGTGATTTAGTGCTTGTTGAATCTCTTGTTTCTCCCATTTTGGCTTGTTTGTTAATTTGGAAGAACATTGTGGAGGCCTAGAGTTAGGACTGCATATGCATAGATAAACACAATAATTAAGACTCCTATTACACCATTCATTTAAAAATGAAATGATGAGCATGTTAAGAAATTAAATCTCTCAGTGAGGGCTGCACAGGAATTTAYAGTATGAACCAAAATGATTTGTTCTTTCATGTAAAAGGCATCTGATTAAGGTCAGCCTATGAGCAGAAATGGTTCCAATCTGCAACTGAAAAACTGCACCACTGTCTGCACTAGAGATTAGAGCTGGCTTGGTTTTATGCACATTTGGTCAACAGATGGTCAAACTATTCTGTGGGCATTCTGACAGTGTAGAAGTCTGCACATCAATGACAAAAAAACATCATAGGAATAAGTAGGATGTCAGTGTTCATCTCAGTAGAATGAACACCCAGCGTCAGCTTCTTGAAAAGTAGCGTAGTGGGCTGACTTGAAAGGAGAAAACCTGGAATAACATCATATTGTTGCCAAATTAGCCAGTGCCATTCATTCTGATAAGACTGAAAGAACAGAAAGGCTATGAGGCTCATATAAAAGATAAYGCTATTGGCCTTTGGCCAGAGCAGTTAGCTAATATTTTCTGTCTCTCTGGATTGTTACCTTAGAAATAAACAAATATAAAAAAGATACGCTGCGCATAATTCTTCTGCTCAATTTCTTTTGGAAAGAATACTACACAAAAGTCATGTTTCCCTAAACACGGTAGAAATAAACAACAGCAGGCAGTTTCTGGTCTGATATGCCCAGGAATGCTGGCACTTTCTTCAAGGTCACTGTTTTAATATACAGKGTATCTGGCAGTGTGATTTAAGGTATTCCTTTCTCTCTCCTCCTTTTGCGTCACCCCTGTGCCTGTGCCACAGCAGTTTTCGCTTCTCCAGCCCCTGTTCCATCTGGGCTGTTTTTCCAACTATCTCAAGGGACTTRGACTGCTTAAAAGGAAAAGAGCAGAAAATATGAAAGGGAGAGTGAGGAAAACTGTTGCATCCACATGGCTGAGGAGAAGCTGTACAGGGGCGAGAATCTGTGTAGGACATGGGGAGCAGGGAGAAATATGAGGACCTTTGGCTGGAATTGTCACTCATCGTTTTTTGTTGTGAAACACAGTGTCTTTGTTGTTGTGTCCATCACTGCTCCTCTGGCTTTTGATCCTTTTCCTCCTCTTACCYATAGCTGAAACCAGCCCTGGTTCCAGGACCTTTATATGTGGTCAGCCTCAGTGACATCTCCTAAGACCATGGGATTTAATTTCTGTTCCACCCTGAATGGGACCAGGGTTTCATGGGTGGCTTCCCTTATTCCCAGGGGTCCTATTGTGGGAAGGAGCTCCTGCTCCTCTACTCTGAGCAGCCTCCATGCAGCAGGGTTAGTGTTACTACCACTTTTAACATTCTTGGCGAATGTGTGTAGATCAAAGACGAGTTGGATGGTGTCTATTAACACTCTCTAAAATGGAAGTGCAGACCTTCCTCCTGTCACTGATGGAGCTGAAGTTGGTTGTGTTGTCGTGAGATGGTGGTTCCAGATTGTATCCTGCACTTGCTTTTCACACCTGTTTGAGAGGGCAGAGGAGAGTGAGCGTGTTCAGCAGCTGTGCCCCTATAAACCAAYGCCCTGGCACAGGCTGCTGCCCCCATAACACAGTAATGTCATAAATCCCAGTAATGCCATAGGCAGGCTGTCTGAACTGCACAAACCTGCCTATTGGCTTGGAGCACAGCAGGTTGTGGGGTTTTTACTCTGACTGTTGCTAGATGACAATAATCTTATCSTGGTGCTGTTTATACTGTTAACAAGGTGATGTCTTTTGCACACATTTGGTTTTAGTCTTTGTAACCGAGCTCCAGTAGGATTTTAACAATACAACTAATTACTGTGCATATTCAAAAGATAAAAGAGTGCCCTTAATGTGTTATTCATAACATGGAACATGAGAACATTACAAGGCTAGGATTGTCTTTAAATATTAATTTCATGGTAGCCATGGATGCATTAGGCTCTTGTAAAGAACAAAAACACTGAATGCAACTCTTAAATTTTTTCCATACAGTTGACTTTTATAAATATTTTTATTCTCTAGAATGGAGGAGACAGTGAGAAATCTGCTACAGAGCCAAGGATCCCCAGGCCAGCATGGAGAAGGAAGTGTCAATATCATGAAGGTATATCAGGTATTAGTGACTTCTTACCTGTTTTCTTGTGATAGAAAAGTTCTTAAAAACAGAAATCCCARTGCTGAGATAAATGTGTCTGGCATTGTTTCCTATATTTGTTTATTAATTATGAATACTTGTAAGTGGTAGTTGGTTCCATCTACATTTTCCCAGGTGTTGTCTCACCAGAGTTTAAGGTTTTTCACTTTTATTGTCGTTGTGTAATCTGCAGTTGTTGCTCCTCATAGTTCACAGGGGACAAAGAAACTAGTTTTGAAGCCTTTATTAAAACACTTAATATTTTAAGTCATGTGTTCCAGCATCTCTAGTAAACATAGGTGTTTTTGACAACTTGACCTTCAGATTGTGATGGATAATTTTATCCAATCATGTGTTATTGGGTGTGGGGATCCATATCAAGCTTCACAGTTTCATATCCCTGCTTGTGGCAGGTGCATTTTATCACCTTCACGTGGGGTAGAGGGAGAGTGTCTCAGGGCAGAATTTAGGAGAGAAAGATTTTAGAGGTTTTTCAAAACGAACCAGGTCTGTTTATAAGACAGAAGAGTTTTACACTTTCCTRATGTACTGTTGCATTCTGGAAACAGTGAACCTGAGGTGGTGGAAAACCTTTAAGAGTCTGGAAACAGGAGTGAGATACATCCCAGTTAATCAAATACTAGGCACATGAATTCTTAAAAAAAAAACACTTAATGAAGTCAGTCTTGTGCTGTATCTTTTTAAGCAGAATAAGCATTCTTATAAAGCATAAAATAGTGAAATAATATATTAAAATTTCTACTAGGTAGTGATCCATCAGATAAGATGCTTTTCAAAAATTCTGGTTATATTAGTCCATTCTTACAGCTGATGGATCAAAAATACAGCAATATAGCTAAACAAAAATGTATATTAAAGAGTATTTATCACTGTAATTAAATTTTCATTTCAAGCTTGGATTAAAGAGAAGGTARTCTTTTAGTTTAACCTTCAATGTAATCAAATTTTCTTGTTAAAATGATAGCCTGGGAAATTTAATTTTAGGACAAATTAAATTTTTTGTTGAGGTTATAATAGAACATCGTGCTTTTAGAAACTGGTGACAAAAGCATCTCTATTTTATACACCATCATTTTGGGGTGCAAAAGTGAAACTCAGTTCCTTTCTCTTATTTCAGAGTTTCAATCCGTACATCCTGCTCAGTCCTGCCACCACACAGTGGTTGTTCTGAAGTGGGCTGGATGTCAGTCTCTCCTTAAAGTGGATTACTTGTCTGTCTGTCCATAACAGACCTCTGGAATGATTTTATTATCTGCTTTTCTGTATGCTTGCTGTGGAAACCCCAGTAAGGAGGTACCACAATTAGGTTTTAGCTTCTTTGGGTTTTGTTTCTTCACTCTCAAGAAGAAAATACTGCAGTTCCGTTTCATGAAACTGAGGGTTTGGAGTTCTTTATTTTTCTTTTGGATACTAAACTCGAAAAAAAATTAGCGATGTGGTCYTTGAAATTTGAAATTTTGTGTGCTGCTTTCCTAGAGGGGAGATAAAGTAGTCATTCCAATTTCGGTGCTTGTATATTCCTGTGTATGTTTTCCCTTTTCTTAATTTTTGAAAAAAAGAGAGAATTTGGATGTGTTCTTGGTTTTTTCTCTTTCTGGGACATACTGATACAGCCAGGCAGGAGAGTGGGCACCGTGGTGTGTTTTGTGTAATATCGCCTGGGTTTGTTTYCTGACCAACAAAAGAACAAGGCGGTTCTGCCCAGTTATTGATAGCAAGAGCAGTTCTTCATTTTCCTTCAGCTCTAGCAAACAGCCCCCTCCATCTAGCAAACAGAGCCCTTTTTTTTCTTTCTTTCTGGACACAAATTTTTGTTTGAATCTGCTGGGTGTTAGTTGGGGCATATTCCCCAAACTGGAGCTTTACTTTCTTACAGAGTGAAGTTGTTTCTGTCCCAGGACCTTAAAACACCCATATACCTGTTTCTCTGAGATTATTTTAATGCATTACAGCTTTCTTCCCTTCTTATTCTCTTCTTGTTCCTGGGAACATTTTCACTCATGATATCACTCAGCTTGTTTTTTAGCAATTTTCGTTTCTTCCACATTGCCGGTATGCAATGTTCTTTGYTTATGAATTTCCTCTCCTAATCCATGACTCAGAAGCAATGGGTTTTCCTCTCCTGGAGGAATAGCTAGGCTGCTGCATCATACACCAGTCTGTGACTGGTAAAACAGGCCAGAAATGCAGAGCATTTTTGTTGTGTTATGAATGTTGCGGGGTTTTTTTCTGAATGTCTCTTTGAGTCATTCATCCTCAGATCCCTTTCCTTCACTTTTATGACAGACTTCTGAACAAATAGCTTGTTTTCTGGGAATTTCGAGGAATGGCTGCATTCACATGCAAAACAGCACATTCCTGCCCTGGGATGGCTCCCTGCTATGTAGGTCAGGGATGGGTTCACTCGGTGTGTGATTGTTACCCAGTCACACGGCAAAAGCTGCGCAGTGGGGTGTGGGCAACAACCCCGCGCCACAGCTYGTACCTGGAAGGCTCTTCAGAACAGGTTTTGGCAAAGAATCTCAGGTCTGAAATGTTTGCAAAGTATTTTAACACGGGAAAAACATATTAATGAAGYATTATATGGATCATTAATATGTTACTGGAACCAGCTGTGTGGAAATCATGGATAAAAATACCATGTAAATGCATCATGATTCTTATTGTAAGTRCTGCGTGCAAATTCGACAGAATACATCAATATTGCAACAAAGGCATTTCATTTGTATTCTTCCAAATGTACTCAGACAGTTTTTTGATATATTTATAAGAGTAATTCACAAATGGGAATAGAACTTGAATGTAAAACCCAGGTAATGTTCCTTAAAATCACTGATATATTCAGGTTTCTGGGAAGATGATAACCATATTGTCAACCTGTATTTGTAAGTGAAGTATAGATTAAGTTTCACATTTATCTATATCTATCTATCTATCTATCCATCTACCTATATATTCATATACATACAGAAACCTTATTGGATATATAAATACTAACATCGTTCTGACAGTCATCCTCTACAATCAGTTACATTACAGAACAAATCCTGAATCTCACATTTTCTCTATGATTATTGTGGTGTGATCAAAACTGTGATGATCACTCAGTGCAGCAGGGAAAGGGATTTTAGTGCAGATTCACAACCCGGTGTTYCATAACAAATGGGGACAAATGAGGTGCTCTCCAGTGTGACTTGTCAACATATGTCCCATATTCTCTGACACCATGGTGAGTTAGTTGTAGTGTGTGAAGCTTGTTCAAGTTAATATCTGAATAGTCATAAAAGATAACTCTGTGCAATAAATGCTTTTGATCTATTGACCATTGTCTACATATTTGTTTTTTACAAATCTAATTGTTGTTCTGGGATGTATGAAATTGAGTTCTTATTATAATATCAATATGCCTGACTCCGGAATAAATATTCTTGCTAATGAACATTAAATGTTGCACAGTGATAATGTTAGAATAATAGCAATAATAAGGTGGGACCTAAAGCATGCAGTGTTATTGCAATATTGTGTTAGGTCTTGCCAGTATTTTTACTTAAAGCAAAATATTCCAACTCTTTCCACAGAGCTAGATGCCCTATAGGATTTTAATTTGCTGGACTTACAGATGAGTTATGTGATTTCTTTTGAGAAAATGAATTAAGAAGCAGGATTGTAGATAAAATTCTCCTTTGTTATCATTTTACATAATAATAGAAGGAAAAATTATGATGAATGCTCAYATAAATGTGTACAAGAATGCATGTGATTTGAATTGCCATGAACCATCATATTTCGTGCTTTGAAGTTTACTTGACTAAAAGGCTCAGTATTTAAGAGCTTTATAACATCTCCAAGAGACATTGCCCACCTAAAGTAAGATTGTGAAAGGCCAAACCAATGTATTCMCATGTATTCCTCCACTTGAACCCCAGATATCAAAACAAGTACCCCACAGATTTTCCTTCCTAAGTTTGCCCTTGTCATTTGGGTAKCAAAATCTAGAGCCTTTCCTGTTTGATCACATTACTGGATACTCTAGGTAAAGTTTTACCTGATTACAGATCACTGAAAGACTTTAAGGGGTTTTTAACTCATTTTGACTTTATGTCAGTGTACAGTGATCGAAATAGATGAGGAAGAGAATTTGTTGGAAGTTCACAATTTGTTGTAATTCTGGAATTGTCAACATGTGCACTGAAACTCAGGAGAGACATGGTGCAGTCACACTGRAGAGGTAAAAACATTCAGAAGTGATACAGGCACACTTCAGGTGGCATTGTTGGCCAGATCAACCCAGTTTTTTGTCTGCATGCTTTTGTGATACTCAAATGGGGAACAGTTGTTGTGACTGTCACTTCTAATTTGCACAGCCGTTAGTGTCAACAGCTCTTTCATGAGAAGAAAAACTGTAACTATTGGCAGTATAATTTTATCTTAACACAAAATTATACAAGCTTATTGTTCAGGCCATTGATATGTAACATTTTATAGATGGGCCATGGCCATGAATTGAAAAAAAGGCACTAGTTGMATTCCCTAGCTAAAATCCACATTGGATTTTTAATGCTAACTTTGATTGCAGAAAGAGGAAATATATCCTTCAAATTAAACGTGTGTCTCTGGAAGGGAAGTGCCCACAGGAGACTGCAGGAACCAGGCCTCCTAAGCTACTAAGGAGTACATTACTAAGCAAACATTAGCAGATTTGTGTCTCACAGAGAAGGATAAAGAGGAGTCATCCACACTCTTGGGAGCTCCACTGGAAATCCTGGGCTGTCAAGGACACAAGCATTTGTATGGACTGCTTTTCCATACAGAGGAATCCAGAGCTAGCTCACTAACAGCWAATGCCTTATGGCTTTTTGTAGATTTCCACCACTATGCGAAGATTCTGATAAATATTTTTTCCCATATTTAAGAAAAAATGAGATTGGATTCTTAYCCCCAAAAGAGGGTGGTGGTGCCCCTCAGACACTGTTCAAAATGACAGTTTTGTTGCAAGGGATGTATGTGCAAAGAATTTTCCCTTTTTGGTTGTTTGTAATACAGAAACGCAGCAATGGAGTTGTGTTCAACACAGCAAAGTCTCATAAGTGAAATGTGCCAATTGTGTGCCTGTTTCTCAGAAAACAAGCTGTTCTTTCCTTCCCAAAATCAGAGAGTCACACAATTTTTTGTGTTGGAAGGGACCTTAAAGCTCATCTTGTTCCAACCCCCTGCCATGGGCAGGGATGCCTTCCACTAGACCAGGTTGCTCCAAGCCCCGTCCAACCTGGCCTTGGCTACAACTCAAAACAAGGTACAATGGTAAAATCAAAGAGAAAGCAAAGCAAGTCTGTCCTGTGTTTCCACAAGAGTTACCTACACGTTTCCATGGTCTTTGACTCTATCCAATCCCCCACAGTTTTTGACTGACTCTGACCATCTTTCTTGCCATCAGGGATTTACTTTGAGATTGCAGTGCCAATCCTTGAAGTACTGAGTTTGCAGAAGCAGAGATGAGGTCCCAGATATAGATCTACATTTTCACAGCGTACAGGTGCCGTTGTACAACCACTTTAATCCATCACACATCCYCTATATACCTACAGTATCAGGAGGTGAAGATTGGCTGATTTGATGGTACTATATTGTATTACACTGGCTGTAATTSTAGATTTACATTTCCCTCTACTATATAGTGTTTCTGTTTTTTGCTGGATCTTTCTTCTGGTTCTAACTTCTGGAATGAATCCACAAAAGTCACCCATATACATTGCCTGAAGCCTGTACATGAATGTTTCACTTTCCCCAAACAAATGAACTAATTCACTACTTCTAAAGGAAAAAAAAAAAGCCTAAAACATTGGTGGGCTTTCATTTTTAATTTTTCTTTTATGCTTGCCAGTGCAAAGTCCTGACAGGCCAGGCATAACAGAAATGCAGAGCCACTCTTTGGGAAGCAAGGTGATGAAGTGGTTCACAGCCTGACCAACACTGGTCATCCTGATGTATACAGGGACTTCCCATTTATGCACAGCAGGGTGTCTGCAGCCCTAATCTCACCCTTAATGTTCTTCTGGCTGCCTTATTTTTAGTTCAGGGAATGTATTTGAGAGAAAAGGTTGTGGCTCTAGTACGGCTCTGCTTGGTAGTCTCAGAGAYTGGAATAACTCCTGGAATTTATAGCAAATGCCAGTTTTAAGATCATCTACCTGCTGCTTGGAGAGATGCTGGTATCTTTGTGAGGGCCAGCTGTTGGCTCCTTCTCTGGTGTGTTCCTCCTCCTGCTGTGACACTTCCCGTGGGACCCAGCGCCGCTTCCAGCCCCGCTCGCCTTCTCAGTGGAGCAGTGAGACCTCGGGGGAATTGTTGTCATCTCCCATCTGGCAGCTGCTTTCCCAGTGCCCAGGTCTGTCATGTGCCTCCTGGCTCTTGCCCAAGAGCAGATTTTAGTGAGGGGGCCTTGCCTGTCCGTAGCCTCTCCTGATTCCCATGAGGACCCAGCCGTGCTTTGCTGGCCTGACACAGCATTGCCCAACCTGGGCAAGTGTTGAACAGTTTCTGAGTGAGTCTAGTGAGTACAAATAAGCATTTTTATCCATGAAATCCTTTGTGTTTTCTGAGTTAAGATAATGGCTAAGAARTAATAGAGACCATTTACTGCAGTCACCTGTCTATTGACAGAAGTGT
The DNA here is from genome assembly GCA_018881555.1 of Amblyornis subalaris. NCBI lineage: Eukaryota > Metazoa > Chordata > Aves > Passeriformes > Ptilonorhynchidae > Amblyornis > Amblyornis subalaris. Next base: position 1,609,878 of record JACAXG010000074.1, read on the forward strand.
TGGGACAGAAAAGTTGCAAAAGCAGTTTGTATTTTTTGGTATTCCAAGGCTGGGCCTTATATATGGTCAAGTGACCTATTCTCCTCTTCTTCCACATCACCATAAAAGACATTGCTCATTCTGTATTTTGACATTATTTCCTTGATATTTTCCAACCAGCAGAAAGCAATGCTATTTATTAAATTTTTAAAAGTTGACAAATAACTTAAAATCTTGMTTATTTTCTGGGGCAAGAAAAAGGGAGATTATGCTGAATTCACAATCAATCTGTCTTTGAAAATTATTTTAACAGAAGAACACACCTAGAAGTACACCAGTATATTTATTTTGGAAAGAATATGCTCGTCTGATCAGGAAAAGTTAAGATTATTAATTGGAACTATAATAATATATTTGAAAAGTTGAAGTTTTGATCTAATGTGGTGTTATTGTTCCTACATTTTATTTTTGTRTGAAGATGCGTTCTGATCTTCTTTTAGAAGATTTCCTGACAAGACTGGGAGACATGGCAACTATTCCCTGGCATTTGCAAAAAAAATTTAAGTGGTTATGTAATAATATATCAATTTTATTTTTTTTTCCTAATTCCGCAGGCCACTTCTTAGGTCTGCTTCTGCAATTGTGCTTATGGTGAGAACTAGTCAATTAAAACATTGCTCTCATTCCAAAATACTATGGAAGGAAAATTGGCTTATTTCTAGCAATTTAAATCCAGAATAATTTTGTTGCCTTAATTGCTGTTACATAAAATTCACTGAATTTGAATTTCAGAATAGTTTGGCTTATTTCTACTTCAGTCAAATGTAGATTTTTTAAAACTGTAGCTTTAGTCAAGTGTAGGTACTTTAATACTTACAAAGCCCTTCACAAAAGTTTAAATGCTACATATAGGTTTCCTGGAAGGAAAGATTATTACTATAGRTATGATACTATAATGAACCAATTTCTAAGAGAATATCTGCATGAAAAATCACACTGCATATTCTTCTCCTATTACCATATATACACATATGAAGAAGGAACAGCTTCTTAAACAACTCTTTTTTCTGCTGAGAACTTTGCTGATCAGTGTAACCAAGCCTCCCATCTTGAGAAGGAACCACGAGCAGGATGAGCTCCTGGACACTGCCCTGCCACTGCTGTGCCCAAGACCTGGCCTGGCAGAGGCACCTCCAGAATGGTCAGTCCTTGATTCCAGTTCTGGCAGTGCCAGAGGCGATGGTGCTGTTGGTAATGGGAATATCTATTCACTAAGGACAKGAGCTGGCATTCAGCTGGGGACCTGGGGACGAGGAACTCCATCTCCTTTTGCTGATCTGAGGAGTACACTTAATCCTGAAGTGCACTCTGAAGGTTTTCTTCTTTCACGCTCCTTTCTGATCTGAACTTTTTCCAAAGAAATATATGTTTGTGATACACGGAACAGCCAATAAAAGCATCATCGGGAAATTTATTAATGCTGCTGCAGAGCTGTTCGGCAGGGATGATAGCTTGTACTGGTGAGGAGGGTTCTGAGTGAAGAATAATATGGAGTACATTTAGATTGATACGCGGGCGGGAGGAGGCACAGATCAGAAGCATAAAGTATGTACTTGGTTCTCTTATCCATCACATGTATTTAATCTAGGGAGCATTGCTGCTCGCTCTGCTTACTTTGTAAGTGAAATCCACAGATGAAAAAGAAGAATCTAATATGTTTTTCTGACAAGGGTGATGTTAAATCATGAACGATTTGGGATGTTTCTGTAAACTTTCGTGATATGTTGCATTCCTTTGTTTTCCTTCAATTTTGGTCAGCTTGTTCTGCACAAAAACTGTTAGCTAAACAAAAATATATTATTATTTCACTTACTGATGTGCTATCTAAAGCAAAGCTATATTTTAGTCTCTCCTTCCACTGGGAGAAAAGAAAGCAAGAGRAAACAGCTGAATACATAGATAAAAGTAAGGAAGGTAAACCAGAAGTCATACTTGTACCCTTATGCTCAGAGATAATTTAGATTGCATGTAATTTTAGTATGTAATTTTTTTWAAAATTCCAACTTGTTTGTTCAGTTACGAATTGCTGTGGTTTTTTTCAGACCTGGGCCATTTTGTCTAATGGGATTCCCATTAGCAAATAAAGAAATTTTTTTTTTAAAGTTGCATATGGAAAAGACATATTGAGATCACACTGATACCAGTGATTACTCCTGTACTGAGCATCATGCAGGACACACTTTGAGAATTCATCACTTACTTMACATTGCTGAGACTGAACATATGTGTCGTTTACACATCTCAGGTTTTGCTACATGAAATAGATTATGAAGCATATAAGAAGATACTGCAAATTTTCAAAGGGTATATTTAGGAAAAAGAGGTCATGGTGTGGGAGAAGGAGGAGCAAGGTGACACTGGAAAACAGATTTAACCGTGTTGGAATTTTAAGTCTGTAGTGCTTGGAGCAATTTCTGCCTTTTTTCAGCTTCTGCAGTCAGACTGAGCTATTTGTGCATAGCTTAAGGCTGTTTTTTTAATGAAAGTACAAATAAACCCTCATCTACAGTTTTTATCTTCATCAACAGTTTGGAAATTCTCATTTCATACTGCTCACAGTGAATAGTGTTGAACACTAGGAGGTCTGCAGTGGAAACAACACTGAAAAGACATCATCTAAGAATGCATCAAGACTGTAGAATGGCCTTGCAAGGGAAAGCATTCACRATTTATAATTGCACTGTTGTGCTTTAACTGCAGCTGGCAACCAAGCCCCACACCCCACTGCAGCAGGATGGGGAGAAGAGAATCAAGAGGGTAAAAGTGAGAAAACTTGTGGGTTGCGATAAGAATAGTTTCGCAATTGACGTGTTATAAAAACCAACAAAAACGACAAATTGTAATGGAAAGGAAAATAACAAAGATAGGAAAATAAACCCCTAGAAGGACAAGTGATACAAATGTAAACAACTGCTCACTGKCCACTGACGGATGTCCAGCCAGTGCCTGAGCAGTGGACCCCAGCCAGCCTTCCCCCTCTGTGTTGCTGAGCATGAGCCATATGGTCTGGGACGTCCCTTGGGTCAGTTGGGGTCAGCTGTCCCTGCTGTGTCCCCTCCCAGCTCCTTGTGCACGCCCAGCCCCTCGCTGATGGGGTGAGGAGCACAAAAGSCTTTGGCTCTGTGTRGGCACCGCTCGGCAGTAATGAAATAKCTTGGTGTTGTCAACACTGTTTCCAGCACAAATCCAAAACACAGTCCCATAGCAGCTACTGTGAAAAAAAAATCACTCTGCCCCAGCCAAAAGCAGTGCAAACATAAACAATGCTGTGTGTGGATCTGTAAATTGCAGTTTGGGTTTGGAGGGAAGAGTCTGCCTTGATTACAGAAAGAGTGTTAGAAGTGTAGTGTACTCTACTGAGATCACCACGTTCAGTCACTGAAGTCYGAGATAACTGTTCAGTAAATATCTTGGTTAGAAGGTCCTGTGGAAGCTCTGGACACATCACAGAAAGCACCAAGTGTTTTGAGGTGCTGAGTTATCAGCATAGCTTGGGTTCCACATAGACTGGATTCTTGGATGCCTATTACCACTGCCTCTATATGAGAAAAATTAAGAGCTACATTGTGMATCTTTTTGATTTTTTCCTCAAATGGGTGGTTATGAGCACTCCTAAGCACTATTTAATTATATAGCCTACATATATTTTATTCTCGGGTGATTAATGCGTGATTAAAGTGTGGTTTTGGAAAATTGCAGGCATGACTCTCAGAATTTGAATTTGTTACCATTATAAAACCTTTGTCTCTAGTAAATTTCAGAAGCTGAAGAAGTAAAAGGAATTCAGAAAAGAAGATCCCACTCAGGCATCACAATCTGACACCCTAAATTAAAATAGAGATCTTTTGTATCTGAGCGATCCTTACTGCGTTGCATCTGGAAAACTTCACTTCTCTGAAGGACTTGTGTTTATCACATGAAAATGATCTTTAGCTTCTGCTAAAGACGTCATCTCTAATTATTGCTTATCACTTTCCAGACAAGCAATTCATGTCATCCAACGCTCATTGGGAAAATCAGCATTTCAAAGATCCTGATCTTGTTTTAATTCTTGTTTGGTTCAATCAGATTTTTGTCACGTGCTTGTGAAAGATTGCTGTTTATAATCAGTGCTCTAGAGCTCAGATCCTGTTACATCACTATTAGATGATGCTATCTTGTATTATTATAGCCACTTGTCCAKTGCCTAATCATAGTTTTCACTGTAAAAAAGAAATTTTAGAATCATTTTTGCCAGCTACTTTTTTTTCTTTTGTGTATTCTGACATTTACTCTTTGGTTTGAAATTTCATAGTTACAAGTTGAAATATTTTAAATTGAGCTCTCTTTTTTCCTCTTCTTTTTCYGTGTGTGTATGTGTGTRGTGTCATTCCTAGAAAGCATCTTAGAAAGAAGAAAGGGCAAAGGACAACTGATGGTACTGCCAATAAAACTCCTAAAGTAACATGATTTCTGAAATAATAATGATTAATAAATAGCTGGCTGAGTGTTCCTTTGACACTGGTCTCTGCCTTGAAAAGGTGACAGTTCTTAGAGGAAAGGCATCTCAATGACTGGTAGGGTTAGCAGCCTTTTGCCTTTCTTGGGATGAAGAAAGAGGTAATTTCTGAAATAGGCAGTTTGTTCTGTTATCTTTTGAAAGCTTCCATATGAGCTTTTCTGTCACTATAGTTACTCCCTGTTTATAAACAGTGAAAACATTTTCTTGTTCAGTATCCTGAAAGGTAGGTGGAAGAGAGAAGAGAGAAGATTGGCTTTACATTCTACAAATTCCAGTAAATTATCATTTGCAATTTCAGGTGGATTTCCTGCCCTCTTAATTTATTGTTCTTACTTTATTTATTAGTGGAAAGAGGGATTATTRTACTGCTCTTTCCTAGTTCAGCTAACTGAAATCCAGCTTTCTGATAAGTCTCAGTCAGGCCACTGCATTGTACAGCTTCATAGATCAATGTCTTTAGTGATTTATATCTTTTCATTGATTTTGGAGAGCTTGCCATTCCTAGGCTGCAGGGACTGTTTCCATCCCTTGTTTTCTATTGGCTACAGGGCCCATAGTGTTTCATCAAAGGGTTCATCATCAGTGTGCTGCTTGTTTGATTTATGGAGCAAACTGAATACTTAGAAATAATGGTCAGGGCAGGATGTCATTTAAGATTTGCGAAATACTGTTGGTTTCAGAAGAGCAATGACAGAGTTTAAAGCAGCTTGAGAAGCTTACCCAATGTGGGACTCGATTGGGAGTTTCTCATTAATTTCTGTGGGAATGAGTCTRCAGCGAGCAGCATAATCCTAGTTTCAGTAAGATTTGAATTTTTAATATTTTTATTGTCTCTTTGTTGACACAGAGCATTAGAGAAGTAGATGAGCCTTTACTGCAGAATTYTCATCAGGCTGCTGTGTTTGCATCCTCTCATGGTATAGGCATGTATCTTAAACTCATTGGTCTGGGGAGACCCAGAGCAGAGTTATTGCTTTTTTTTTCTTTTTTTTTTTCCTTTTTTTTATTTTTAGCTGTTCAGCTTACTTCCAGAGCACCATTTCCATCTGTTACCTTTTCACAGAAATTAAACTGCACTGATCAGCAGGATAGCACTTTCTCTGCCTTTGCTGGACCTCAGACCTGGGGAGAATTTTGTTATTCAGCTGGAAAACAGCCTGGCTGTGACTGTGCAATATGTGAGGCATAAGCAGAGACTGTCCAGGGGTGGCAAAAGATGGTCTTTATTTGAGGTAACACAAGAAGYGTAGGATTCTAGAGCAAAGAGGAGTAAGCTGCTTTACACCATTGTTTGCTGCCGTTGGTGTGCTCCCTCCAGAGCTTTCTGTAGGATTTGACCAACGTCCCACAGGAGATGCACATTTCCTCTTGCAAATCTCTGCCSCTTCCTTCTTCCCCCAGCAGTCAGCTGCCTTTGATATTAACAGATTTTGCACTCTCAAGAGGTKTCTGTCATTCCAAAAGTCTTTGTCATCCTCCCTCTTATGGGAGTTGGCTTTTAGCACAAAGGGTGCTTAAGAAGTACCTGTTTTCTTTGCTTTCTGGAGTGTGGATTTCCCCCTCTGCTCTCACTGTGGAACTGGTGGACGTGAGGGGGCAGTGCCCTCAGCACGTGGCATCYCTAAGCACAGTTTCCAAGGTTAGTAGTGGTTCCCTCTGTTCTGCACCTATTCCAGGTAGAGTAGGTGACACATCAGGGACCTTTTTAGCCCATGCCTAAACCATTCAAACTMATTTTTTATTACTCAGTAATAAACTACTTTGGGAACTGTGTGAGCTGTACTTCAACACTCAGGCAGGGGTAACAGTAGTAAGAGTCTTGAGGTGTTCTAGTGCACATCACAGTACAACAAGATGTGTGTTCCTGATTATGCCACTAGTGTGTGAGGTTCATCGAATTTTTTAATTAGAAAATGAACAGCTTCTTTATGTGGTTGGGATTTACTCTGTGAGAAGTTGCATTACTCCCCTTTCTGTGATGAAATGTCATAACTTCTGCTTTCTTTTACCTGTCCTTTGAAATTGCTGCYCTGAGTTTGTGCAGGAAAGGTGACCCTGTGCACGTTTGTTTTCTTCTATTGTTAGCCACATCCRATTCATGTCACATTCTCTCCTAAAAATAATTGTTTGTATTTGAATTGCATCAGAGATAAACCTTTGTCGTTTCTTTCCCATGAGTTCATTGAAGTATTTTATCTCAATGYACTCCTTGGGGCAACTTGAAGCAAAAATGGCTCTTTTACAGATATTTGATTGTTATATCAGTGAGTAGAAAGCACGAAAAAAGAAATCCCAAGTACTATATTTATGGTTCCTTTGTGATCAGGATAGCACTCATGTTGGAAACCTGATGGAATGGCTCTTTGACATCTGTGTTTTGGGGMTCAGAATGAGATCTGTGCCTCGTGGTTTGTGTAAGGGTATTCAGTAATTACRCCCATATCTTGTAAAATTAATTCTTGATTAAAGTTTTAACATAGTAATAGTCAATTTCTAAGCTAGTTAATATTTTAAAAAGACGTTGTTGTGAATGTGATCCCCAGTSCTGATTTTTAATTCAGTTACATTTATGGGGTTTAGTTAAGATAATGCCTCRCTGTTAACTGTCAAAGAGTTGTATTTGCACAGTTTTTCAAGCTGGATTGGTTCTTCATGAAAATGCACACTTTTATGCTGAGACAGAGTGCATGATGTGTAGTAGTTATGGGGAATGCATCTCACAGACTAACCCAAAGATCATGAACAYGTGAGCCTTTGTATGTAAGAATTATCAGAAAGACACGCAAAGAAGACTAGACTCATTGAAGGAATTCTCTAGATTTGTTTTGACACCCACTATTTAATGTTGATTTACCTCACATTTTCCGTTCCTCATCTGCTCATTAGTTGTCACACTGTGTCTGCTCCTACAGGTAGAGAAGGTGGTTTGCAAGGTGGAGCTGTCCCTSCTGGTTTGTGCTCTGATGATGGTTCCCTCTCCACATCTGTGGAGTTCTCTTTTTACTCCTTATGCTTGCCTTGTCATTTKGGGCAGTGTTTTACGTTGCCTGCTTGTAGTCTCGATGTTTTGCTTGCTCTATCTCACTCTCTCTGTGAACAGAGAACTTGGACACATAATGAACAGAGTTAGCAGGATTCACTGTTCAATCCTATCATTTTTTAGACCTCTTGTAAAACTCAGCAGCCACAGTCCACTCAGCAGCTGATAACAACTCAGCCTGACTCACTAGAAACAGACTGGGGCACTTCTGAAAGTTTTGCTGTCAGTCTGATTCTCCCCAGTTATATGTTAGTGCAGATCTTCAGTCAGTATTCATGTGGTAGCTGCATTCTCAGCCCATCATTTAGTAATTCAAATKTTAGCTCTAGATGAAGAAAGGTGAAATACATTAGGCATGAACATTTGCTAGTGGCAAATGCTTCCACTGAAAGCTGGAATGTTCAATTTCATTGCAATTTTTAAAGAATAAAATGGAAGTTATTATAGAAATGACAAGTTCCGCTTTTCAAAAATCTGAAGTAGATGTAGCAGTTAAGTTGTGCATACACTTGCAGAATAGGCATAGTATGTGTCACAGACCCTTCATGACTCCACTTATTTAGTACTTTCATCATGTCACTAGCAACTTGCTCTGTCTTTTTTTCATTCATATACAAAGGMGAATTGGAGATATTTGCATAGTTAACTTCATTTGCACCTGTGAGTAATGACATTTTAAAAAAACCATTTCAGGAAAAGCTGTCAGAAGATAGTAGGAGATGTAAAGAAGGCATGGAAAAAATTCGCGCACTGGCAGATGAAGATTCAAGAAGTGAAAGCAGCAGCACTGAGGAGGAAAAAGAAAAAACAAAATTGCTGTTGGAGCGTTTGAAAGCTCTGGAGGTAAGAAGCACAAGGGTTTCACACATAAAAGACCACCCTTCCCCCTGCCTCATTCATTTATTGGCACTGAATCACCCTGTAGTATTAATCTAATCTTTCACAGTTCACCTGATTTCATGTTATGTGGTATTTTTTTTGTACAATTCATTTACCAGGGATGAACAAGAAGCTTAGAACCACTAAAAGGATCCCTCTCTAACGCTGAGCATCAGATATCTTTAAAAAGAACTTAATACATTATTTTAATTCCAKCGAGGCCATTTAATAAGAAAAATTGGTTTGACTCGTTTTGTTTCRATTATTAATATTGCAAGACTAATATAGGTGGTTTAACAACTGTCATAAAACTAGTTTTGCTTCATTGTAGTTTATTGCTCAATTTTTAATTGCTGSACTGCTTGCTTGGGAGAGCTCAGGCCTTTTTATTGCCAGGCTGTGGAAAATCTATTTCCTTGCAGACCACACAGAGAACTGCACACTCTACATTTTGAGTGCATTTCTGGAAAATTAAGATCTATAGAATATTGCACCCTGTGATAGTTCCTACCTAGAGGAAGAGTTTGAAAGTTTTCTTAGGCAGCCATGGACAAGGTGTGGGTAAAACTCTGGCCATGATATACATTAACTTACTTTGTGCTCCTTGATAGAAGCATTGGCTTCAATGCCTATGAAAAAATAAGACTCTGCATATTTTAATCCAATTTTTAACTACTACAAAGTCATATACACATGCTACTAAGTTTTTAAGGCAGTAAAACTCTAAAAAATGTACAGTTTAATATAGTCTTGTTTATCTGTGGATGAAGAATGATTGTAGGTTCCTTGTGATCCTTTATTTCCAAACTATGCATGATTTCTGTTTGCTTTGCCTCACTCTTAATCAGTCTGCGTGACATTTGCAGTTCCTTATGTTCTCAGTTGGTAGGTAGGTGTTCAATAATGTCACAGCCTTTATCAGTTGTGGCAGATTGCCCAGATATAAAATGTAGCACTGAGGAGAGGCAGGATCTGGCTCGGGAAGGGCAGTGGAGATGTCTCCTCGCTGGTGTCAGTGTTGGGCAGTGGCTTGTTCAAAAYCATGTATTAAAGGATGCCAATACTTCAAGGATTAATTACATCAGTAGTCTAAGGAGCTATCAAAGTAGAACGATGAACTGCAGGGCCAACATTAATTGTGATCCAATATAATCAAAACAAAGTRTTGCTAATTGTGTGTTAACGTTATGTATTTTTGCGCTTTGTTTTTCTGTTGAAGAATATAAATTGTAATGTCAAAGACTGTATGGTTTATTAATGGACTTTTTTYTAAAGTTTTATGCAATTAACAGTTCTAATTCTTTACTATTTTCAGACTAATTATTCTAAATATTTTATTAGTCTATCTAGAAAGAAACAAAAAATTACTGTTTGTTAGTTTCTGTGCTGTGGGTGTCAGGATCTTTAATCTTACTTTACATGATTAGATGTTACTTTGTCATACACAATTAATGAAATCAGAAGGGCTAATAAAGTGCTTACCAAAGTTGGTCCTCCATCTGTGCCCCCTAGAATCTGAAGACTTCCAGTAAACAGAAGCTATTAAAAGTGATAGTCAGAATGTGGGACCTAATCCGTTAATGCCTATTAATGTAATTTCATTAATATCACCACTGTAGAGAAAGCTTTTGATATCTCTTCCTCTTTGTTTGTTACTCAAGTGTAGCCCATGACAAGCTGGTCTGTTAGAGCATTGTAGAGTTATTCCATCCTGTTCCTCCTCACCTGTGTTCACTGGTCTATTGCCTGGGTGAGCTTCGATTAAAGCCTGTACATATGCACATATATTATAAATTTACATTTATATTTGTATATAAATACATGTGACAGTGCACATCTAGGGAAAAGTCTGCACAAGTGGTGTGAAGTTTTTATTCCATAAAGGTTTAGATTCAGCAGGTAGGTTTTTTTGTCTGGTTAATACCTTCTCTTGCCTGATCACATAAAAAGGTTGGATAAGTCGGATCTAAGTTTTGAGTGACTGAAATACCAAAAGGGAAAGGCTATCCACCAGCACAGGGGTAAATGCTTAGCCAGTACATRTACAATATAATAGATAATTTAGCGGTTTTTATTTGGAATATCTATRTGGGAAAATAATTCCTGTTTCATACGTGAAGCAAATTGTTTCTGCCCTTCCTGGAGTACTGACATGGTTGATGTGAGGGACGTGGTGGTTTCCTTCAGGAATTTGTGTGAACCTGACAAAACCTGTAGTCACCCTGGTCGGTTGGATATGGACCAGGAAATTATCAAATCTAAGAATGAAAAAAGGAGCAAAGCTTCATTTTCACTGCAAACTTTCTTTAAATAGCTTCCATACCACAGGAGTTCTATTTACCGTTTCTCTTTTTTTTGCTATCAATTGTATTGCCAAATACATTTCTGTAATACCTTTATGTTTTATTAGCTTCTGTTTATCCCAGAAATTTTCTCGCTGAACAATACAAATCAGTATAATAAAGTATCTTTGTAGTCAGCCCGAATGAAAGGTATCATATACTTTGATAAGATATATCTATACATATTCTCCCATTGCTCCTTTTGCCTAATTTTTTTTACATCCTTTATCATTTACAGGAAATTCTATTTCCACTCTACTGACTGATAAATACCATACGTTTCTAATCAAATGAAACAGATGACAAACAAAAAATGGTTCATACCATCTTGTATCCCATTTTACATAGTTGAAATTAATTTTGATTTCCTGGATATCTAAACTCCTTTGTGCCTTCAGCATTTTTAGTTGGCTGCTCTTGAAATGCCATTAAATTTACTTCAGCAGTTGTGATCAAATGCCTTCTAATTCTTACAAAGAAAAAAAACATTCTTTGATAATACAATATCTGTGTATTTGGAGTGCTGCAAAAAATGAAATATTAATGAAGTATGGTGAATAACATATGAACTCCATGGTGGAATTTCCTTTTTTTAAATTCTGCTTTCATCACCGGAAGAATTGCAATTTTTTTTTTCAATTGTATCCAGAAATGTACAAAAAGTATAATTTATTCTGGACAGGCATCAACCCCCAAACAGCAATTCCAGACTTTTTCACAATTTTCACAATTACRGTAAAACAATAATGTTATATTTCCAAAGTCATATACGTGTAAGCTGGAGATTTTTCACAAAGCTTTAATTTGCTCTCCTGGGTATGTTAGGTGTTATATGGATTTTCATTTCAAGATTATCTACAATTTCTTTTTTCCAGCAAGAACAATTTACACATTTACAGTCCACAGAGGAAAGCTTTAAGAATATTCTATATTAGAAAAGACCTTAAGACTGTCCCAGGGCTTTGTTATCCAATATGGAGCTATGGGTTCTCTGCCCCAGTTTAGCCTCAAATGACTGAGATACAGGCTGCCCGAGCACCTGCATAATTGCAAGTGATTTAAACTGATATACAGCATTAATGTCAGTCTTAATCTAAACATGTCTGTAAAAGCTATAGTTACTTTGATTTTAAAAATTTAATCAGTGATAACTACTGTGTCAGCTTTGAAGGCTTATTAAAGTGTGTCATTTGCACAGACATTTATGCAGCAAGGATAATTCAGTATGAATTAACTGTGTCTGACTCTGTGAATCGTTCCAGCTCTTTTGCACTTCCTCCTTTGCAGCTGCAGTAGTGCAACTTTCTTAGAAAGTATTTGCTGTTGGTTGGTCATGAAGAAAGGGAGCTGACTGGGATTGCTCCAAACTGAGTGACCAAGGAGTACCTAATGTGGGTTGTATTGGACAATGCTTTGCTTTGACAGGAAAAAAGGGATTCTGTGAGATGCACAGATTTTGTGGATGGTGTTATGTCCTTTCACACACCTCATGTCCTCCCAAATCCTCAAGAGGAAAGGGAAGTGTGAGTAGATACTGGATGAAGACTCAGAAAGAATGGATTCAGTTCCCATCTAAGCTGCAGATTTCCTACATCCTCAACAGGCTGATCTATTTGCGCCTTGGTAGCACGTCTGTCATCAGAAGAGATGATTTACCCACCACAGCCTGGGACAGTGCACAACTAACACCTTGTTAAAACCACAGTATTTACATTCAAATTAAAATAAACATTGCCAGCAAAGAAGTGGTTCCCCTGTTTTGCTGGATGTCCCCATCTCCCTCCGGAAGGGGCACGAGTTCTATTGGCCTCTCAAATACTGAGTGAGAGCTGCTCCCAACCTTGCATTTTTCACCAAACAGCAAACCACTGGGGTAGCATTTGATTGTAACCTTGAAGTTATCAAATGAAAAGCCTAATTCATGTGTGAAAATCTCATTGCTTGCGGGTGAGTGAGACTCAATGAAAGTTKCAGTAAACTAAGCTGCAGTAGAAGCAGGATCTGCTGGGGCAGAGTCATGAAACCACTCTAATTTTAATTAAAGGATTTTGCCCTCTTACCCTTTGCAGTTCATCATAGAAAGATATGTTTTGTTTTAATAAATTGAGCTTTGGGAGAAAACTCACTCAGGATAATAAGCTAAATGTTCAAATATATTAGAGGGGTAATTTCCCTTGTATCATCACCATTAAACAAATGAGGAAGYATGTCAAGTATTTCCGATATTGTGTTTTTACTATCCTGCAGAGGAAGAAACACATGATAGCAATGAACTATGAACTATAAAAAAGAAATACAAGAAGGGTATGTAATTCCTCTGAGTGGATTGAGAAGATAACTTTGAGTGGGATGCTGGCGGTTTTTATTTTGMTCTTTATTTTCCCTTCTTTTTTTTTTTCCTTCTTATTTTCCATGTACTGCAATGTAAAATGGTAAGAAAACTAAAAATTATTTTCTTTTCCATGGAAAGAAACACACCATATGTAGGGGCAAAGAGCCCAAGTTTCTGAAAATATCTGTGAGGAAAGACTTCTTGTTTATTGAAAGTCAGCTGATTCACTGGTGTATAGGAAATTTCAATCACTTGATTTAGATGCATATAAAAATCATGAAACCTTGAAATATTTTGCAGCAACATTCTAAAAATTTTGTAGCAACCAGTCTTGTTTTAGCCAATGTGTTTAATCTGATTCAGCCAGAAGCCTCTTCTTAGTCCGATGCCTTGGCCATCCATGTAACTAGATTCATTATACTGATTTGTCACCAAGGGCCAACTTACTTAATTCTAATTATTGGATTATTTTACTTTTAAATCTTTTCAGTAGGAGACCTTTATAATTAGTTTTCTGAACAGTGCCTAAGAGCTCTTTTGTTTTTTATAGTGAGGGATCAGACAATGAGGCAGGGAAATTCTTATTTCCAAACTTACACAGTAGCTGATAATGAATCAGCACTGAAKTGCATCACTGGTTTCAAAAACAGCCCAGTTTGTTCCAGCTCTTTCCGGATAACAGTATTGGCAAACTGTTTTAGCTGTCCAATAACTGAGTAAATTTTAAATGAAAACCAAACAAGTACTATCAAGCTGAATGTTTTCTGTAATCTGTTGATGCTTGAACTTGTGTAGTGTAGGTCCTCAGTGGCTCAGTTGGTCCTAATCTTTGGGAAGCAAATCTCATGGCTTTATGCCCTGGAGTGCTTTCCTCCTGCTGTCTGTCCTCACCTGCTCGTGCTGAACTCTTCCAAAGCATGTCCTTCCCAGATGTTTGTGCCCCTCCTCCTGCCAGCTCATGCCCTGCTGCACTTCCCATCTTCCACTGAGGCTTCTCCAGCCATCCCACGAGGGTGTGAAGCTCCATAGAGTCCGAACAGCTTTCAATGGTCAGTGCACCTTATTGGTTGGGATGTTAATGGAAATGATATAGATGAAGACTAATAGGAGCCTCTTCTGGGCAGACAGTTCAATTCAGTTAGTATGTGGTGAGTATTTAAGAGAAGAGGACTTRTTTCTGGAAGACATGTAAAATATTGATCTTTCTATTTTTCTCTCTCCTTTTACATTTTTTTCCCTAAGCCAGTTGAAATTCGTGGCAATTTCTTTTYTGGCGTGGAAAAATCAAGATGATCTAGTAGGGATTTGAATTTACAACAGGGGTGTTGAAAATAGCTCTGCCCACTGGATGTAAGAAGAGCTGTTCAGATTTACTCTGTAACCATTTGCTGCTGTCATTAGAGGCAGACTGCTGATCCACTGTTCCACCAAACAGTTCCATCTCCTGAAATGGGAGAATGCCTTAATATAAATAACTGTATATTAGGTCATTGTCTCCATGACTGGTGCAAGAGTTATGGAGAGGGCCATGCATATCTGCATTTTTCTCACTATTCAGTTCAACGAAAGCTTAAAATGCTTTCTAAAATCAACCGTGGTGCCTCCTGGGAATTTTAGTCTGAGTAACAAATGGCATTGTTTTCTTTCCTGACTAAGTCTAAGGGAAAATAGAAGAATATCGAATTGCATCYCCTGTGACGCACCACGGCAGTGGTTCAGGAGTTAAATGTTTTGGGTCACAACATGCAGAGCTTCTGAGATTTTGGCACACGTTGAAAAGGTAAAAGCTTCCAGCTCAACTCTCTGTTTTCTACTACAGCAGTAATCTGTTGAAATTTGCTAATTCAGCCAAGTGCTCAACAGAGTATACTTCAATTATTATTCCTGTTCCATCTTAAAMCAGCATTTAATAGTTTTAAACATGTCATTGTGTCATACCCCATCAACTACTTGTATAAACGGAATTTTGCTGCATATCAGAATTTTTGTCCTTTAGCCTGCTCATGCAGTAAACAGGTTTTGAGAAAAGTTACTCACTTTCTAGCTTCAGATATTCCAGTTCTCATCATACACATCAGTGTACACAAGTGAGGTATAAGGCACATTGGAAAGACAGAGTGAGTAACTTATGCTGTTCCTGATTTGTTCCTTCTCAAGGTAGAATGATATAAAATGTCCTTTTCCAGGGCAGTGAATCCAACACCTTTCAGGTGGGAGAAAATTTTTTACATGCAGTTTTTTGCTGCACAATATTTTAGTCAGGGTATTGTTTAGAACATCCTTTCATTCATCTATAATGTTGATTTTTTTTCCTAAATTTTGGTTCATGGAGTTGTAAAAATTATAGAAACAAGACATTATATTGAGATCTGGAATTTTTACCAAAACAAGTGAGAACATAGATAAGCATTTGATGTTCATTTTACTACAGCCGAATGGAATTACATGTATTCCTTGTAAAAGSAGGCTATAAATTAATTTTTTTCTGTGATATTCCAAGTTCCAGTCCAATGGCTCTTTTCTCACAGCTATGTACCCCAGAGAAAGCTCTGTGGTGCTTACTTGGCTGACRTAGTGAGTGGTCTTTAAATAGTTCAAAGTATTGAATGTGGCTACAAGAATAATGATTTGGTGGCAGAAGGTCTGAGGAATAGGTGTAGTCTGTGAAGAAAAGGTGAGTCACAGAAGTCAAGGAAAATCATCTCGGTTTTATTAAACCTGTCAGATTTTCTCTATTGAAATGAATGTTAACTGTATTCTGCACACAGCCCTTGCTAGGTTGCAGTGAAGGAATCTGCTATTTCTGCCATTTATAATCTAGTGACAGTTTTTCAGTGCCCCTCTTTCCCTGTGTAGTGCCTTCTTGCAGATAATCAGCAGTTAATGTAACTTACCTTTTTTAGCAATCAGGCTTGTGGTACAATTGAAAATTCACTCTCCCCGCTGAACGGAATGAGATTTTCCAACACTGTGTTATAGATCTAGGTGGCTGTGTTTATCCCAACACATCTATCATTGCAGAGAGGGAGACTCAGTAGTTTTTTTAATAGTTTCTCTCAGCTGTGCACTCTGGGCCTGGCCCTCCACAAGCCCTTTCTGTGAGCCCGCTCRTTACTCACAGTGGCACTCGTTTCAGAGGAAAGGTTCTATGTGACAGAGATTTTAGAATCACGCCCTGTATTTTTAATTTACATGCTAATGCATGCATTTTGGCTGACAGTGATGACAGTTCTACAGTTCATAAACTAAATAAAAGCTGCAGTTCATTTCAAACTAACATTATTTTAAAAATCCCAGTATTCTGTGGACATTCTCCGCTGGCTGCTTAGGAAATCCCAATTAATTTACCTCAGCTGTTAGAGCTGAATCCCTTGCAACTCTTACATAGTAAAATTATTTCTCTTTTAATTTCTCTTTATTGACCTTGAAAATGCTTAAACAGTAATGAGGTCTGCACAGTTGTTCACTTTTTCTGAATTTGGTAGTGATTTCTTTTTTGTTCATCTTGTAGAAATACAGCATTGGAGATTATAGGAGGGATTCTGGGCAGGTATACTTACACTCATACACTAGAATTACGGGCACTGTGCTGAATTCTACCCTGTAAGTGTTGCCTTCTTTSTTGGAAAATGCTTAACTACACATGTGAAATCTTTATGATTAACATGCTCTTGAAATTCGATATTCACTGGCTTTGTTATGCAGCTAATTTGATAGTCCGCAGCAGAAAATACTCAAAGATTATTTCTAAGTCGGATTAATCTGTCATGGTGACAAGCCCTGATTTTAAGATTAGTTATAAATACATAGAGAGGATAGATAAATCAAATGTGCAATAGTCTGACTTCAGTCCATTATGCATGAAACTGATTTTTGCGGATGTTCTGTAGATACTTGATTACTCACCAAGTAAGAATTAAATTCAGTGTATAGTCAAAACAGCTATACRTGGATACAATATAACCTCATGTGTGTGGACATGTATACTGCATGCACATTTTAATGTACCTTTGCCTGTTTCAGATACTATTAAATGCCGAGAAGGAGAACTTTGTTTATTCTTAAGGACAGTGGTTTTTTTCCTGTTTTTGTTTGGGTTTTGGTGTTGGTTTTTTTAAAATTATACTTTTTCACATATTGCCCATTCCTTTCTGTTCAGTTGTCTTTCCCTTTATGGGGTCAGACCCTACATTCTTTTCCATGTCAGGCTGAGCACCATTCRTCTGCTTCCCACGTGGGACAGCTAAAGCAGCTCTCTGCCCGGGACAGCCCCTGCCATGCCCTTCAGCATGTGCAGCTCTCACCTTCCCACACAGACCAAGAGCTCACCTTCCTCACCTCTGGGCCCATGTTCCCTGTGCAGGTGGAGACCCGGTTACATTGCCTGGCAGGGCTCTCCATTCCATCTGGGATATACAGGCACATAATGCCATCTAGAGGGCAGAGCTTCTTCCCTTCCCACAGGAATACCTGTGATCCCTGCTGGCCTTCCATCACATGTGGTGGCAGTGCTCGTTCATCTTTGTGATTCATGGATTTTCCTGTTCCTCTTCAGGGTAGTGTGTACTCAGACAGGGTCAAGACTTGGAAATTACTTAGGAGAAGACAAGTGCTCAATGGGTAATTACAGCTGTTTCCCTTTAATAAGCCTGCAGGTTTCCTTTTTGTCTTCAGTCAAATGGTCTGTTCCTCCAGAAAAATCCTTCTGATATTGGGTGCTCTGGGTCTTAATGTTGAAGTTCTTCGGGAAAAAGATCTYTTAAATAGAGGAAGCAAGTAAGACCTGGCTTTTTCATTCAGCTTTTTGTTAAACTCTGAGAAGTACTTACACRTTGGTTGCTTTGCTAGACTAAATCCTCTGTAAATTTATTGCAACAACAATTTCAGATCAGCTGAGAGATGARTGTGAGGGTTGTGCTTTATGTGAGACTGCTGTGTGTTTAAACAGAARTTAAAATATTTTCTTGTATTCCGTCTTTCCTGCTGAAATACTTGGTTAGCATTTCTTTTAAAAGTTAATGGTAAGCTGGAAATGGGTTGAGGCTCTTCAGTGAAGAGGTCATGTGGCTGAAGCAGCTGAAGTTTCTCCTGACTTGCCTCCAAGAGCTCCTCCTTCTTCATCTTTTGAGCCTTATGGAGTTTGCTTGTTTAGACCTTTGACATGTATCAGAGAAAAGCCTGTTGCATCSTCCTTGATAATTTCCTTCAGTCCTATGTTGCATTTGCTGTCATTATGCTTTAGCTGCTGTTACCAATAATGACCACTGTGATATTCTTTTTCTAAATAAGCAATGAGCTTTCTCTCTGTAACCTTAAGTCTGATCTGTATTATCACAAAAAGGATTTTGTTAGACATTGGAGCATCTCCCCAGTGCCGTGCAGAGATTACTGTTACACACATACATGCATAAATTTGATTTAATTAAGGTAGGAGGTGTGAAACAGAGAAAAAGGCTCTGTTATAAGCTTTATAAACAGCCTAGTCTTTTTATATAATGCCCTGCCATGCAAGGTAGTTTAGGTAGCAGAGGCAGTGTAGCTGCGTGGAATAGCTTTCCCCTGAGCTAATTAGCTCTTCTTGAAAACCAGGGTATTGGCCCCAGTAGAACAATGCGTGAGCAGCCCGAGCCAGCTTTAGCAGATCTTTGCAGATAGTGTTGACAGAACTTCATTTTAAAGGAAACAGTTCGTGTCTTCCTCTTGGCTCCTCTTGCTGTGGCACAAAATGGGGTTTTGTCCGTTCCAGTGATGGTTGTCTTTATACTTCCATCTCAAATATTTTGCCCTTTGCAGTGACCCCRGAGTAACTATTCAAAATTTTATCCAATTGGATGAGTAAAAATAGGTATCCTTAGTTCATTGTAGAAAAGGACTGCTAGTATTAGGAAAAACCTGTATTTTTCACAGAGACATTGAATAGAAATAAGAGATGAGAATTGCTCATGGTTTTGAGCAAGTGATTTGCCTTGCTAGTGACATCTGCCAGGCAGGAATATTTCCCAATTGCAGGCCAAACTGACAGAGCAGTAATGTGATCAATTCCACGTACGTGTGACATTGCATAGTATTTCATACATCGATTTATTTTTGTTCTTTTCTCTGCATTTTCCCTTTAGGCCAATTGATTAATCACTGATCCYGCTCTTGCACAGGAGCTTGGAATAAGATAGCAGCAACATTTCCTCATCTTTGATACTACTGTTATTGTATTTGCTATCAAATTTGGACATGTGATGGTGGGTGCAGTTCCAGTGGCTGCACTTGAGCTGTGTTGACTTAAGTGTGATGGGGATTTGGCTCATGCTGCAGGTCAGGGCTGGTCTGTTGGGCTGCTGCTGCTGCTSCTGTGCTTTTCACGCCTGAGCTTCTTACTGGGGCACCACTGAATCCCATCAACTTTGACTTACTGTATGTGCCATATGAGACTGTTATTGCCAGCCAAACCTTGGTTTTTTAAGAACTGCTAGGTTGCTACGTTCTCCCAAAGTTGTAGTCTAAGGCTTTTTTGGACCTCCTAGGATGTACTCTGCCAACAAATGTAAGTGCAAAGAACAAAATCTGAGCAAGGTTAAGTAAATTATTGAGAAAGTGTTTCATATAGCACAGTGGCACTTAATAATATATAATTACAATAGAATTTGCTTTCCATGTGTATGTTTCTGTACAGATTTGTATTTTCTATTTTCATAATGTATAAAGCTATAAAAATATCCAAGTGGAAAAACACCTCTGGCACATCTCTGTTGTGTGCAGGAAAAAGTCTTCCCAACAAGCCTCTCTTTTACTTTGGTATTAGAGGATACATTCTTGTCCTGGCACTTGACTTCCTTAGGGCTTCCCTATTAATTTGGGAAGATATCCTRTTATAATTGTGTGTCTGCCTGGGGAGCACTGCAGCATTGTAGCAGGAGCAGATCCTCAGAGCCAAGCTGTTGTGCTGTGTGCATTTTGGGGAGGCCACTTTGGCTGAGCTCCAGGTGAGCCCAGCAGCAGCTGGAAATGGGAGATCCCATTTCATGTAAGAGAAACCCAATCCGTTGGATCCGAGRGCACACCACGGTGAGAGCTCTCGTCTGCTCAGTGCAATGATCAGAGAAATCACCTGAGGTCAGGGCACTCACTGCTCATCCAAGCCACAAGGCCAATGTMGATGGGCCTGATGTCAGCCAGCACAACAGGAGACATTTCACGTGACTAGTCAGGGTCACAGCCAGGTGCTGCCACATCAGACAGTGTCCAAGGGGTCCTCATCCCTTTGCATCCATCTCCTCTAAGAGAGCACAGCCTGCACAGGGCAGACAAAACAGACAAAACTCCAACCTGTTGAATCTTTTAAAAGACAGAATTTGAGGTCTGTGGTGGTGTTCTCCTGGGCCAAATACAATACTCTGCAAATGCACTATTCCACCCTAAAAGATTAAAAATTAAATGAGTCAGAACTTTCAATTTGACGAATGTCAGTGCAGAAACCAACGTGTTGCCGTGTTGCCTGGTACTCTCTGTGCCTGTGAGAACAAAAGAGAAAAACGTCCAGAGCTCTCAGGAGAAACAAGGTGATGTTTGCAAATAAGAGTTTCATTTCGGTTAGCAAGAAATGAGCAGTAATTTTGCGATTCAGTTCTTAGGAGCTGGCTACTGGCTACAAAGCAATTGCTGCCTGTTACRTGGCATTTGATGCTCTCTGCAGCACAGCACCAATACCTGTCCTGCTCCGCTCGGCTTCACGGCCCCTGCGCTGGGAGGGACGGCAATGACTGAAGCCATCGAGGGAAGTTCATTTTGAAATACCTGGGGCGGTTGACTTATGGGTGACTTCTGATGAAGAGGGTGGAATTGCAGGAAACATTGCCTTCAGAAATAACTCAGTGCTCCCATGTAGTTAAAACGGAAGAACTTGTTATAAATTTATGTTGTGAGCTGTGAAACAGCCGACGTTAATAGCTTATTGTGGTGGAAGGCTTTTAGCTGGAAGTCTTTAAAGGAACAGAGTAAAATGATTCAGCATAGGAGGAAGAAAATGATATGTTTTATATTTTATTATGTTTAAAAGTATTTTGTGAAAGTATCAATTATACCATCACGTAATAGTTTAAATCTATTGCATAGTATAGCAGAGAAAAGTCATTCTTTTTCTCAGAATTCAAATRAAAATAAGCTCAAGGGACATTTTTTAAATGGAAAACCAGTTGTATATTTTTTTTTCCATTTCAAAAAAAATGTCATACATGTTTCTTTCGAGAAGAAAAAAAAAGATTTTCTGACTTGGATAGCAGAGAACTGATGTGAGTTTCTCATCAACCAGCCAGTGAATGTGACATTTAAGCATATGGAATCAGTGTTTTCCAGACTGTCAGTTTAAATCATTTTATTTCATAATTATTTTTGTTTGAACTAAAYGAAGAAACTTAGGATAAATAATTAGGAAAAAATATTTCTTGATAAATATTCAGCATCCACTTTCTCTGAAGTCAGAGCAAAACATCTGTTGTTTTACCTTCCAGTGAGATCCAAAATAATTGGATATGGGATACATTTGTGTTGTAGATTATACATTAAATGACATATGGGGGGAAAAAGCAGGAAAGCAGTGATGCTCTGAATACTTTGTTTGTATCATCAGCCCCCATGAGCACACTCAGCTGCTTAATTTCCCTGGGGGAGTGGAATGGGTGAGTGGGGAGGAGGTAGGTGTTGGTGTTCCTTGAAGACAGTGCCAAATTGAGCTCCAATTTTTTACTGTTTACTATAATTTAATAGTAGCCATTCGGTTCAGGTGCATTGAGCAGCCTAAAAGCACCAGTTACAGCATTAAAGCCATTTTTTTGCACTGACCTGTGAAATTATATTTTATTTTCATTCCAATGTTATTAGGAAAAAACATATAAAAGCTACTTTAGAGGAGAAGAGCTGCTCTTGATAGATAGAATTTCTAGAAATTAAAAAATCCTCAAAACTGAATATACTTTATGTAATCCTTGTCTTCCTGATACTTAATTTCAAGGTTTTCTACGTAATTCCATTGACTATAATTTTTAATTTACATTAGTTTTTAAAGAAAAATAGGTCACTTTTAAAATCAGTCAGATTCTAAAATTATGTTCTATTCCTATGTTTAATAGTTCAGTGTGGTCTGCCAAAATTTGAAAAGGTAAATTAAATTTTCTGAAAGGATTATCTAAATTCTTGAATTTCAGCTTTTGAAGAAAGTGAGCTGAAGGCCTGTGTGACTTATTCCTATACTTAGATATTGAGGTGTGTCCTGTAGAGACAGTTTGTCCCTTGGTCTTTTTTTTCCATATCCACTTCCCAGTGCCAGTAGTTGCTCTGAACATCTCAGCTAGACAGGTGGGGGAAAATAAGAAGTGGTTTGTGCTGGAATAAAGTTGCCCCAAGATAAATTTTCATACACAGATCTGAAATACCCTATTCTTTTCAACCTCCACATTAGRTGAACCTTGAAGCTGAGTGTGCTGCTCGGGTGTGGATAATGGAATCACAGCAAGCACAAAGCTGTCACAGTGTCAGTAAGCTCATGGTCAAAATTGCACAGCTTTCAAGGATAACTCATTTACAGTGAATTCTGAAGTGGCCTTTCTTATTGCTTGAAAAACWCTCCTAAAATATACGAGTTTTTCTCAAGATCGGAATTTAAAAAGAAAAAACAAGAAAAAGAAAACCCCCCTTTTTTTGACTTTTTGAAAAGTGGTTGCAGTATGAATCATGCCAGATTGATTCAAGGCCAAAATTTAGTTACTGGTTCCGATGTCACTCATAAATTTGATAAAATTCTTAAAAATCTTTCCTTTGAAAGCAAAACAAATATTTTCTTTGAAAATGACTGCGCTGTAATTTTTTTATTGAGCTTCAGCACTGGGTTTACAGATAGACAATGGTTTTCAAACCAATTCCACATAATTGCTGTTTCAAAGAGTTARAATTTTCCTTTGGAAGAAGAATTGAAAGAAATGCAACTGACCAAATCCGATGTGAATGGCTCCTGTAAGAGTTTGCAATGCAAAGATACTTTGGTATGTGTCACATACAAGTTGATACCAAACACAAAATGCCATTTCAGATTAATCAGGTCCACACTGCTTGCTTTTATCTGCCTATGTTAATTGTAGGAATCTTAGTTTCACTTACAATTTCGGGATCTCATACCTTTTTTCGCRGACCAGGGATTTTTAGTGCTTTGATAGAAAAAATAACTGCCTGTTAACATTACATGGGGAAGCACAGTGAGTCTGTCAGAGTGAAATGCTCTTCCGGTTGTTCTTCCAGAGCAATTCCATAAGGGAACAAATTACTTAAAACAAGAGAGGGGGAAAAAAGAATGGAATGAGAGTATTAGTGGGACTTTTGGCTCTCCATGCTTGTACTTCTATGCTTTAACAAGTGTATATGTGTTATATAGACCRTGTCTTTAGCAAATACAGTTGTTTGCTGCCTATTTCTTCTTATCAGATTTCTTTTACTCCTTGTCCTCAAAAAATGTTTAACRTGTGGTCATTTCAAAGAATTTTTGGGAAAAAAAACCCCACACATCCTTCCCAATTTCAGCCTATTTATACAAAGGCCTGTACTGACAGTGCTTTGCCAATGGATATACTGTAAGTCTGTTATTGTCTCTGTAAATACTGGTAGAATTTGCTGTTTTCTACAATTTGCATGCAGGTAAACATGCAACACCATTATTGATATATCTGTTGGGAGCCTAGATATTTATTTGCTTGAAGATAAGCCTGTGCTTATAATGCATTCTGTTTTCCTAGATCTATTCCTAACCTTCTCTTCAAAATGTCACCTCCAAACATTTCTGTAGTGTAGGATGGGAAAATGTTAAAGGTTTTAAAGTCTTGTCATTCTTAAATACTTTAGAATTAACCAAAATAAAAAAAAAGACAAATATTGCCATTCTTGAATTAGTTGAAAATTTCCAGCTCCAACTTCTGAAAAATAAATAAATAAATACATAAAAAGTAAAGGCATTTCACAGAGGGGTTCCCAGGACTATGAGGTTTACTTTAATCATTATCAGGACACAGTCTTATCAGCAGTGTATGAATCTTATTTGGGTTTGGTTTGTTTCATTCAACTCCYGGAGTTTGTACGTTTATTCGATATAAGTAGATTTGAAGGATTAAATTCTGGTTATACCCTTCTTTCTMAAGGGAGACTTCATCATTTAGGTCGGACACCCATTGTTTCTTGTTGTGTGAGCTGGGAAATGCTCAGCAGAGAGGAAAAGATCTCCGTGGTTAAGAGCCCTGTCCAGGAYCCAGGGTGGGAGTCTCTCCCTTCAGTCTGCTGAAAATCTGCAGATAAATTAGCAAGTTCTGGATTCTGATCTCTGACAGCATGAAACCGGCACAAATTTTAAAACTGTTACATAATTTCTGCTGTAAATTCATGTTTAAATACATGAATCTGCTCATCAATAACTGGTGAAGCATCATATGCAGCTGCACAGACCTTGGGCTGCTTTTTGTTAGCAATATTTAAACCCAAGGGGGTTTTTGTAACCTTAAGTGGTTAATTTTCTGATGTTGAATAATCTGCTGATTCCTGGCACACATTAGAAGGTTGTACTGCTTTCTATGAGTCTGCAAACACATGGGTAGCACAGCTATAGCATGGCATGGCCTGGGAGATAGACTGCTTTGGAGATTTAATATAGTTTTGTAGCGGTAAAGAATTTTAAAAAATATTGYTGAAGTTGTGAATTGCAGGAATGATCCCCACCAGTGCTGCCCTGTAAGGTTTAATGYGACCTTTTTAGAGACAGAATTGTAATTGACAGTTGTAAGGTTCTGTGCTTTATTATTTAACATCACGTATTTATTGCTTCCATGCCATGTTTTAAGTGAAYGGGAGTTAAACAGTGGCTGAGTATTTCAGATAAAATATGTCAGATTTTTTAAATGAGGTTAAATATAACAGGYCATTAAAAAATAAAACAGAAAATGATGCAACTGAGAAGGCTAAGTGTTTTGAAGCAAGGGTGAGAAGCCTGGCTGTCATCATATCACTAATTTGTTCTTTTTGGTGTTTTTTTTTTTTTCTCCCATCTCCATGATCCAGAAGAAATAGTTAAGACTAGGACATTTGAAAAAAAATGCACTTTTCTTAAGTATTATTCCACTAAATTTACTGCTTATTTCATCAGTAGCTGGCACTCCCCAGTCTCAGTGKCCTGGGGATGTGGAGCCAGGGAGCAGAGCTGTTCAGCAGGGACACACTCCGTGGTTGCCCCAGTGTTGATCTGTTGTGGGAAAAGTGTAAAGGACAATGTGGAAACATCCAAATGTGGACAGGTGGCCTTGAGATGCCAAAAAGTTCCCATTTTACTCCTAGCAAAGAGTTGTCTATAGCAATATAAAAGGCACTGGAAAGTGGCCAGTGAAAATGCTGTTATAGTGCTAGAATTAAATTAAGGCTTTTGTTGCTACAATTGCATTGATTTAAAAGCACAAATGTAATTTTCAGTACTTCTGACCAGCATAAGTATGGTGTTAAACTTTTCTCTGACAATTTGTTGGATTCATCTTTGAAAGGACAAATTTTCTGTGCAACAGGGACAGAATAATGCAAAAAGTTCCCTGTGACCAAGGACACAGAGGCGGTTCAAGTGGTAAACTCGTCCTAGAACAGCTGCTTACCAAAAATGCTTTAAGGACCCAAGGAAAAAATTACTTTTTACTTTGTCAACAGCAGGGTTTGRCCTCTTATGTGCTATAGGAAGCTGTGACCACAAAAGTGTACAAAATCAGAGGCTGAAAGCAGGAAAAAATTGCTGAGTACATTTGAAGTGCTTGGACAGCTCTTAATACACTGCAGTGGGCATGACAAATGAGTGTCTGTGTAAATCAATAAAGCTTTCTATAAATGGACAAACGGGTTAGTATGAATAACAAAGAAGTGCACATGGTAACTGTGGTGCAGCATTCTGTCAGGGATTTTAAAGTTCACTGTCATAACTTTGTTCCTCTTGACCTTTATTGATGATACCTTGAGAGCATGCTGAGCTGCTAACTAGATGTACAACCTTTAGACCTCCATCTCCTGCCCATGACTAGGTGATCTTTAAAGGTCCTTTCTGATCCAAACCATTCTGTGATTCTACGATCTCCTCTTCCTGTAGTGCAAAATGCATAATACTCCCTGCTTTCTTCTCTCTTCCTCCTCACATCCTTTTGTTTTGTCTCAACTATATGGTGGTTGAGTAAGGAAAACTATCTTCTACATGATTCTCTTTTATTTGTGCTTCTCTTTTATTCATGCATTCTAGTAGGACATTCAATGTTTTAGTTAATTTCATTGTGGTTATTAAATTTTCTGTTGAAGCATCAGGTGTAGCCTTTTAGTAACTTTGAAACCATGCAAACAGCTTCATTGCAGGAGAAAATAGACTGTTCTTCAACATCTGTGGAAGAGAGAGAAAGCTATTAGCTGACCCAAAGAATTTTTAGCATTACTAGGGCTATGTTTTTCGTCCTGAGGAAGGAATTAAAATCAGTTGACAGCGTCTCCCATAATGACTATATGTTAGCAGGGGTATCCATACAAGGATAACTCTGTTTTGTTAAAGTAATCTGAAGTTTTACCTTTCAAACTGATTATCCATAAACTCAATCTCACAATTTAGAACCATGTTGTCTCTAATTCAGGAAGTTGGAGGCTGCTTAGCATTATCCCAGTCATGATTGAAATCATTAAATTTTCCAGCRTTCGGAGAGACTCCTGTGCAAAACACTTTCTCCCAAATCGGAATTGGGCGGGACCGTCTGTTTGGACATTTTAGGATCCTTGAATCTGTAATGATCCAAAAGCAACATGTAATGATATTTCCCTGAGTGGTGAGTTATGCCACAGTTGTTTTTGGCTGGCTGGATGGTGCTGCACTCTGAGCTGTCCCCCCAAGGAACGCCGTGTGTGCCTGGGATGCYGCTGGCAGGCGCTGAGTGTTCCGGCTCTGCTGGGTGTGCTGGGCTGCATCGCTTTCACTGTTAGCGGGGCTGAGGGACAGAGGATGATTGCTCATTGCTGTGTGTRACATAAAGGGTACATAAATTCCTAGAGGACATCTGTGCCTAAAACTAGAAATCCCTACAGAAATCAGTGGATATCTAGGAACTGTTCCCAGTGCTCTCAGTTGCCTGTTCTCAGCAAKCTCGGTTTTCCCTGCATAGTTCCCTGCCAGGCTGTGGATGGGATTAGTGGTCGCACTGGGGGTCAGTGCTGTCACTGCCCCTGGGTGCCTGCAAGTGTGCAACAGCTTTCAAGCTGTGAGAAGTGAGGGGGACTRCTTACTGCAGCTTAGCCTTCTCTAAGTGTGGCCTGAAAATAAAAATGGAAATAGATTTAATAGCTTCCTTCAAGGACTTCTACTTTGCTTAACTGGCAAAGGATGCCCGGAATATACAATATACCAGATCCTTCTGAGCAAAAATTGAGCAGCCTTACAATAACATCAAAACCCTGTGATTTCTGTTAAATAAATGAAGGTTTGGATTAGGAGGCAGGGTTTTGAGAGCGTAAGTGCTATTACAAATTTTCCAAATGAATACTTTTTGGGGAATGAGGATTATTATTAAGTATTCAGTTGCAATAGAGAGTGATTTAGTATATCAAGTACTGGTTTTCCCATGTTGTGGGAACTGGCACAGATTCTTTAGCAAAGTCAGTCAAGTGTTCCCTTCTAGTCTAGTCCTCATTACAAAAATGCCAAATAAATAGTCATGATTTGCTCGGCAATCAAGAAGCACAAAAGTCAAGCTAACATTCACTGCATTACATCCTTTCTCTACAGTKTTAAAGCCAGTGGTGTGAGAATAGGTTTTATTATACAGATGTTTCCACTGTGGCTTGATAAGAGGTGAAATGTAGCATTTATTTATAATGCTGTCAAGTTTAGATTTCCCAATTTAGGTAGCCTATTTGTAGAGGAATAGCTCACTGAAATCAGAGATTCGCTGAAGAGATCCAAGAAGATTTAGCATTCCATTTAAAGCATTCCGAAATATGGAGTAAGAGAAGTATGGGGAGCTCTCTGTGGATTTCATAGTGTACAAGAGTGTTGTTGTAGTTCTTTTACACATTTCTGTGTGGGAGCAGTCTGCTCGAACTATTTTAGGATAAAATCATACAATATATTTTTATGTTAATGAAAATGAAAATTAAAAACTAAATCCRTAGGTATATAAACATGTGTTAGTGAAAGTCTGTGCAGACTAATCCTTTAATGATTCAAAACAGTAAGAATTTTTTTTTGGATGGCATTTTAGGGGCTATTCRTAGAGAAAACATCTGAAAATCTTTTAACTCAGAAATATATTTTTATGTAACAAACATCCCTTCATTTTATCAATCAATTTACAAGAATGTGGCTGTGAAAGCAAACAGAACTGTGTGTGATGGCCTCTTCAGTCTGGAGGACTATTTACCCTCCAGCTTCTGATTTCTTACTGCTGCTTTTGCTTTTGCAGCTTCTGCTTCTACTTTGGTACTTCTGCATTTGCACTTTTTGCTGCCTCATCTCACAGTGCTCTCTGCAGGATCACCCATAGACTTTTTATAGCCATATGTTGAACCCATTTGTAGGTGACATTGTGAAAATATGATGCAGAGCATTTTACCACCTTTGCTGGCTTTAATTGTACCCTGGAGATAAAGCACAGATTCTGTACAGTTGCTTATTTAGACTTTTAAATAAGTAAACTCTATATGCCCTTGTTTCTTACCATGCTTTTTCTCTTTAATCTTTCAATATGCTGGATAAAAAYGTATGTTTGATTTTGCTTCCTAGCCTTATTTTTATGATTCAGCTGAATTTGAAATTTTTATTAATGAATCAACTTAATAGACTTTGGGATTCTTATTTTGTTGAATCATTGACTTTTCTTAACAAGATGGGGGAACTGTGTATCTTTCCACAGAATTTTTCTGYACAGCACATTACATTAATTTTCCTCTAAAACTACAAATGTTAACTATATTTATTGCTGTTGTTTTGTGTAACCACAATTCCTTTGAAACAGCATTTGTTTAAGTTTTATAGGTTGACAGAAGGTTAAAGTAAAGCAAGTACTGTAAATTGCATAATAGTTGTAATTATGTGAATGTATTGATTTTGTTGTTATGGTTATGTGATGTGAAGTTATGCATGGGAGGCAGGGAGATTTCTAGAKCCAGTTTGAACTCATAGATTTATATATATATTGTTTTAGTTTCTCAGTCTTTAAGGGAAGACTAGTTGAAACTTGCTCTGATGAAACTGCATCACACTTTAGAGATTTTCCTTTTCCAGTACTGTAAGAATTCCTAAAGTCAATACAGATATATAYGGAAAAATACTTTGATTTACTGTGACTTACATACCAGATTGTGCTATTTTGAAGTTTTCACTATGCAAAAATGTGAGCATAATGACAATTAAAGACAGACGAATGGCCCTACTGTACAGGAAACTTTAACATATTTAAAATGAGAGAAAAAATTTCTGACTTCAAGATTGCATTTAGATGTAGTAAAATACCTCTCACTCTTGAAATAATAGGTTTTTTTTGTAAGTAAAGACTATTAAATTTATCTRGTTCAGTTAAAGGGTGTAATTCACCAATTAGCTGTGGAATGACCAGTGGACCTGGAGYTCCCCACTGCAGAAGCCAGGCTTGTGAGGAGCTGCACAGTTAAAAGTTTACATAAGATTGGCTTTTGTTTCCCTCTGATAGTGGCTGCCTCTCTTTGTGTCTGAGCGGTTCTCAGGTAGCAAGTTCACTCTGAACAGAAAAGGGAGAGGAAGAGAAGAGATGTCAATATTTTTTATGGTGTTTCATTGCCAAYTCTATTGCACCTGACAAGATGAGATTGTGGACGTACGTGGAATATCTGCTATGATATTGTTCCAAATTGTAATGCACGGTGTGAATAATCTCATAAATGAATGTCACTTCTGGTTTTACTCAAAGTACCAACCTGTGGCAAAATAAATGGTATGGTGCATTTTATTCTGGATCTTGAAGAAGTACAGTAAGGGAGCCCCCTGAGAATTTTTATGAATTGTCATGTAGTGTAAGATATCCTTTGATTAATTTGCATATTTACTTATTTATTCCATTTTACTGTAGGCAGAGAATTCAGCACTGGCTCTGGAAAATGAAAATCAGAGAGAGCAGTATGAAAGATGTCTCGATGAGGTAAGGTAGATAAAAAGGTTGTTCTTACCTGGTACTATAATTAAATTAATACAGATTAATCTCTCCCTTTCTTACAAGGTTGACATTGTTCTGCGATTTTCCTATTACCTCATTGTAATTAATTCCAAGAACATGTCTCTTGCAGTCAAAGGTGGTGTTCTCCATGACCTCTGCTGTAAATCCTGTTCTGACCACTTCTCTTCACTGAGAAGTGGATATCCCTGTGACCAATACATAGAACTGGTTTGCTTTCCTTGGGAGGAGGAGATTATAATTTGCCTTTTAGGTGCTGTGTACTCCTTTTCTGTAGAGTGGAACACATGTGGCAGTGGCTTCTTCCATCAATAGTTCCCCAGCTTTCCTGTATAATACATTCCATAACCTCGGAATTTAGTCTCTCAGCTCCCCCTTAGGGTTACATACCCAGTTTTTAATGCTGKTTTTTCCCAGCTGTTTGCTAAATCAGAGCTTCAAGTTACAGCTAGAATAAAATTCACCCATCACTTACTGTCTGAGCACTCCAGCAAAGCCTAAATTCCAGAAGTGTCTACTACCTCCTATTGCATGGAGCTTTCTCCATACATATACCGATGCTTGCTTGTTCCTCCCATTTATCCTGAAATAAGGCTCTTCCACATAACTAAGAGTTTAAAGTAGTTTAAAAACTTTTAGTAGCWCAAAGAGTTGCTTAGTAAAAATCGTTTACCCATTCCATAATGAGGATGTGTAGTGGCATAAGTAATTGGCTGACATGCAATTTTGCAAACAAAACAAAAAGGGCTCCAGCTGTACCTTGGAGAAAAGTGTGCGTGAGCATGCAAACCACCCAGAGCAGATGACAATTCCAGTCTCCCCACCAGCTTCTTAAATTTTTCATCAGCATTTCTGAAGTGTTAGTGGCATAAGCAATACAGCTCTGGTACAAGAAACCTCCAGTTTAGTGCAGATTTTCATCAGCAAATCTCCTCTTTTGCCACTGTGGCATATTTTTATCAGGGAACTTACAGATACACTTTCCCACTGGGCCCTGCTCTGCCTCTTTTGTGGCTCTGGGCTATGAGCAGAGCCTTTGTGTGCRCTGGCCTGACTCACTCTTTCAGTGCACACTTGAATCATATATGGATATCTTGGTGATAAGGATGAAATTATCAAATAATTGCTAACTTCAGTTTAAATTACTGAAGCCTGACTTGAAATTATTTTCTGATTGTCTAGGACAAAATCTGCTTACATAATTAATTTTGGAAATGAGTAAAGCACTGTAACTGTCCATTTCAGCAAAACACTCCATGCAGMTTAAAAGGACAGAAGATATGCTTTTATTCTGTTTGCAGTAACACGATGGAWTTCTGACCCAGGRTTGTTTTTYACACACWKTTGMAGCTTAAAGATCATGTAATTGTGTSAAACTATGCTCTGATCTTTATTATCTTCAACATTACGTTGTCTGTTTTCAGTTCTTCTGTATTATCACAGCTGTATCTATCTTCTCCCACTGTGTCAACTTTTTCAGGAGAAAGTGCTTCTCACCACCTGTGRGTTTGGGCTTCCCTGTTTCATTTTTTCTTTATCTTGTTCTTTTTTTGTGTGTTCTGTTTCACAATGCTTTGGCAGAGGCAGTGTAACCAGCACTGTTTTAGCTGACACAAGCTTGGACCGAATGCCTTCTGGCCACTGAGGTGAAGAAGTTGTTGCCAGTGACTGAGRCAAGAAATCCATATTTAATAATTGTGAGTTCTGCAGGAGTCCCAGGTTAGCATCCACCTGAGCACTTTCCTTTGGTGGAGCTTCACAAGAAATCCCACATTCTCACCCTCTTTCTTTATAGTGACAATAAAGAGAATAGGAGATGATTCATAAATGTAATTAGTTAATAACCAAAACAATGATTGCAGAACCTTCACTTCAAACCAGAGTCTTCAGAGGGTGTGTTGCATGTGACAAAGTCCTTTCCAGACAGGGATTGTTCCTGGAGATCTTAAGCAAATAAAATTCTTTCCATAAATATTAAAAAAAAAATTCATTAAAAAATTCCTCCACTTGAAAATTTCTTTTCATTAAGACTTTAAGTCTGATGCTTCTTTTGCTCATAACTCATCTTACACCAATCCCTCTTCTTGAGAGTGAAAATCTCTGCAGACATTCCCTATTTTGGCCTTCAGAACTTGTTGGGTGTTTTCAGGAGCAGATGTATTTTAGGAGCAGCCATGTGTCTGTCTGTGCTGCAGCCCCACTTTGCCTCAGGGGGCCTGGCAGGTTGGAAGTGAGGAACAGAGCTGTTCCTGGGAACACCAGGCTGTGATCACACCCCAACCTGAGACAGCTAAAGCTGCCACCAAAACATGTGAGTGCCTACTACAACCATTATTTAAATTTTGCAGTCAAATTGATTGTGAGTGCAGTGAACTTCTCCTGAGCTGATGCACAAGGAATGCTTCCCTCCAAAGCCACCACCTGGCCATTCCGGCTGGTACACGTTTGGGAGGCTTGACAGGCCCTGGAGGTGGTGAAGGCTGGGAACATCATTTGATAACTATCGAGAGAACGACTCATTGCTCAGCAACCTCACACTGCAGCTCCTCTCCCCTGGGCACAGGCAAGCTCTGCTCGGGGCRTTTGAGCACCATTGAGCCCAGCCAGCCTGGCAGTGTGACCTGTGTGGAGCCTCAGGCCCCTCAGCAGTGTGATAAGGACTCTTGCTATGCACACTGTGCCTTCTGCTCAGGTCTTGGTGGCCATTAAGCTGAATATAAAGGAATAGCCACTGTRATTTTTCTATCTGTCTGTAGCAAAGAGATACCGGAGCTGAGTTTTTAAAGCCGTGCTTGCCATTATTTTCCGTAGTTTTTCTTTTTTTTTTTTAATCTGCTATTTTACATAGTTCTTTTCATTCATACAATGTCCCACATTTAATATTGTACGAATGCTTGCAACTGTGACATAAAAATGTATGCTCTGTAATCATTTYCATGGTAAAATTCAATGAAACTCGAATGTTCAGAGATTAAATCTGAAAGCACATGGGTCAAGCTGAACAGAGTTCTTYATGAATTGTAACAATTATTCACTGATTTTAATATAATTGTTCATCTCTGAAGTGTACATGTAAAAAACTTAGRGCAGTGTTTGAAAGAAGATGTCATTGAAATGTTCCAGTACTTAATAAATAAGAAAAGAGCTTATTTAATTTCAGACATACTCCATAAACATATCTTCCTGCTGCTGAAAGATTTAATGCAAAACCCAGGATTGTCTTCCTGTACCTTTGGGCTTTGAGGTTAACGTGCTTAATCCCAGTTTCCTATCCTGGAATTCAGCTGGCAGTTTATGGGTAGGGGATAATATCATGGTTATTCACATCTCTGTACTAACTGAGATTTCTGTCAAGCCTCACCATACTTACATKCAACTTATGGTAGTTGATATTTTTGCTGATGTTTTAAGAATTAACTAATCAAAAATGCAAAGTTATCTTWAAAAAGGCATTCTGTTTTTAAGATTTGAATAAAAGATAAATCTTTCATTTTTAGTACACTTGAAATGTCTTTGTGCRTATGGAATCATATGTTAAAGGCAGCTGTGTAAAATCTCAGTACTTGTAAAAGGCATAACAGATGTTGCATTAGGGTCTCTTTTCTTTGATTCATTCTTTTATACCTTTCTATTAAGAYCACTTTATGACATATATTTGTAAACATAATTGCCTAAGGAAAAAGTGAAGCTGGATCTTTTATCTCTTTTATTGCAATCCAGAAAAGGAARCATCACCTAAAGATCTTGGCTATTAAGTTCAAAGGAAAGGCAGGCAGTGTGAAAGCAAAGAGTGTCATCTTCTGCAGAACAGCAGACCAGGAACCAGCCATCTCTATTTTATTCCTTGTTTCACCTTGATTAACTGCTTGAATCACAGGTCAAGTAATTTTACAGCCTGCTTTTTACTGGGATTGAGCCACAGTTATGCCTCATATAAGTGGGAATTTCACAGTTTCACATTTTCTGCATCTCAGAAGTCAGTCCCTCTGCCTTCAGTGGTCTCAGTTTCCACAGTTTTTGGTAGTCGCGACTGTCAGCTTTTGGAGAGCTGGTTCATGTTGTTCATTCATATCCATGGTGTCTCCTGATACCTGTAAGTTAAAATGAAGTAGATTGTTGAGTTTGGCAGCTTATTTCCATATGCTGTGGGAGTGGAATGGCAACCTCATTTGAAATGCAAACGTTTGGCTATGGTTCCACTTATTGAGTGCTAAATTAATTTTAGTAACTGCAGAACATTTCACTCARGGCTTCCCACCTCTGTTCCTGCTGAATACCAAAAATACAGACCTGAAAGTCTTGAATGGTAATAACAACACAGTTTGCCAAGCTGCTAGATAATAGAAAAAAATAACCACTTTTTCTAAAGAACCTGGYTACATATCTTTGTTATTGAGATCCATGGGAGCTATGGATCACTGGCAGGTACTTCCATTTGGATACCTATCTTCACTCAAAAGCTGGGAAATTTGTCATACATGCATCAGCTGGTTCAGTTTTTTCCCATTTGGAATATTATGCCGTTTACACTCCTCTGTACAATATGTAAAGCTGTAGGAGTCATTTTGTAGGCTATGCTGTTGTGAGTGACTAGTGCACACTTCAAAGAACCTTTTAGTCCWTCCTTGGTAAAGTAACTCCGTGTCAGAAAGTAGAGGAATAATGTATTCGCTACGGTTTGTTCAATTTTCAGGGAGAGCAAACAGACCTTAAAGTGCCTGCCAGAAGGAACAGTGTCGGATGCAGAGCCTGAGAGCCTGCAGGGCAAGGCACATGGGCTTTCAAACCCCTAACATGTTTACTTCTGTTGGTTATTACTGTTCTAATATTAGTCTGTGTCTTCTGTTAAATCATGTATAGAGCTGTTTTTTTTGAAGCATTGTTCCACAGGCTGCCTGGAGTTAGGGACCAGTTTGCAAAAAAAAAAAAAAAAAAAAAATTGATACGAAGCAATTTTATGAGAATATGAATCAAATGTAACTTTTGGATCTAACAGAACTAAATTATTTACAGAAGTGAATTAGCTGCAGCTCTTCTCTCCCAACTGAGTTCACATCAGTGGTGGGGGGGTTTTATTTAATTTGCCAAGAGTAAGAAGAATCAATGCAGATTTAGTGATACCTACATGTGCTTACTGTAATTTCTGTAAACCAAAACCAAATWAAAAAATCTTTTTTCAAAGAGAGAGATCTCTAGTTGCTCTGCCTAAATGCCGGAGCAAAAATTCAGCACACTGTGTGATAACATGTGCATAGATGGTTTTGAACATTCAAGTTAGACATCATCAACAGGAAATGTTATCTCAGTCTCTCTTTCTCTCCCTCTGTCTTCCACTTCACTGTCTCCATCCTTGCTGGTAAATAGAAATTAGAAAGGATGTATAAAATAAATAACTTCAAAAATTCCCTGTTGAATATATAGTTCTGCTAATCAATGGTGTGTAATCTCATTCAAGTCAATTATGCCGTATGGGGTGAGTGCCTTCCAACCACATTTCGATGACAGTAGGTGCTTTAATTTTCTGTGGCACTTTATGGTTTCTGCTTGTCATGATAGATGTACCATTTTGTCAATATTTAATCAAGAAACAATTAAACTTCATGAAAACATTCAAGACTCCGTCCTTGGCTGGCAAAAATCCGCCCTAGTGAATGCAGTCAATCCATGCTGATGCACACCAGCTGCATATAGAACTGGGARAGTTTAATCTACTCCAAAGAAGAGATGACAGAAGTTAACCAAATGTCCATCATGTCACACTGCAACTGATACAATACACATTTGTTTGTAATGAGGAGTAGCACAGAAGTAGTTGGTGTGCATTTCGTATATTCTTACTAGTATTATTTGATTAAAATACTAGCAAATAATGAAAAGACCAGAACTGGTGGTGGTTGTAGATGGAAAGTGGAATTTAGAGCCACTGGCAACTGTTAAACCAATACAATGAACGTTTATAACAATCTTTTAACACACTCTGGTTGGRTCTGTCCTTATGTCAACCCTTTGAGCCCCAAATTGGGTGACAAAAAAGGGTTGTTGTGGTTTTAAGCCCAGATGGAGATTAAGTACCAAACAGCCACTTGCTCAACCCCGATGGAAAGGGGAAGAGAATCAACATCAAACTTTTATGTTGAGGTAAGAACAGTTTCCTTCTGAGTAACTCCCCCAGTTTATATGCTGGACRTGACATTCTGTGGTGTGGAATTTCCCTTTGGCCAGTTCGGGTCACCTGTCCCAGCAATGTTCCCTCCCAGTTTCTTTTGTGAACATCCTCACTGGCAGAGCATGAGACAAGATAAAAAACGGTCCTTGATTTAGGATTAACACGACTTAGCAGAAAAAAAAGGTCAGTGTGTTATCAACACCATTCTCATTCCGAATCCAAACCCAGCMCTGTAACAGCCACTGAGAGGAAGTTAACTGTGCTCTAGCGAAACCAGGACAGGCCACAGAAGAAGGTGTTATGCATAAATACTTGTGAAAACATACTCACATTTTTTTTACTTATTTCTTTCAGGTAGCTAACCAGGTTGTTCAGGCTCTACTTACTCAAAAGGTAAGTTGTGRTTTGGGTATTTTGGTGTGACTTAAAGCTTGCAGATGCTCATTGTTCATTTGAGATATATCTAGAGAGATAATATATTTCTTAAATAGTATGCATTTTTTGAACTATGTTCGCACATTTAGTAAGCAGGGGAAGTACTTCACAGGAAAAATTCTTGTAGGGTATTTGCAAACCTGGCACAATGAAAAGATTCACTGTGGCTTCTACAAAGATCTGTTCTGCGTGAAGTCATGTCTGAAGTTCCAGTTTTCTGAAGTGGCCTTTGAGTTAAACATGATTCCATGATTTTATTTTGTTGGGAGAGGGGGGGTAAGAGGGAAAGACAAACAAAATATAAAGATSTATAACAATAAGCTATGAACACTTCAGTATTCATGGAATGATCCTTTGTGAGGTCTAGACCACTTGATGGATGTGGCATTRTTAAAATGCTTTGGATCATTTAGTTTTAAAAAGATGATTCAGAAAGAGRCATAAATGCAGTCTTTTAGTGCAGATAGTGCAAAGAAGAATATAAACTGTTTTATCTACACTTAATGACAGGACAAGTAATAATGTTCTTAAAATGCAGCAAGAAGCACCAAGTTAAACTAATCAAAAACCTCTGCCACACTCCCAAAAGCTTTCTAGATGCAAATAGTTTTTGAGGACTGGCTCCAAAGCCTCCCTTATGGACATCGTTCCATCCAGCAGGACATCATTCAGGACACTTCCTGCGAAGGGGCAAGTGGRGACAGAGAGGGACAGGCAGGGTTGAAAGTATCATTGCTCATCCCATGATTTTTAGATGCACAATGAGGGCTTTTACTCCAGAAGAGGAATTTTGCCTTAGAGCAGTTGGAAGTGTTGCAGCTTGGAGGTGATTTTGCACGCCACAACATCCAGGGAAGCTTGCACTGTTGCTGTCTGTGCTGTATTCCTCTGTATACACAGGGGAGTGTGGTCTGTGCATCATCAGAGSACTGCAGAGCTGTTGCTGTGGCAYCTTTTAGAAATATTACCTCAGCTATTTTCTAAAAAAATCCCAAATCTGTGTTTCAATATAGTCTAAATGGAAATGGAGGTATTTTCTCATGTTAATRTACACAAAAACCTCATACACTTTTTGTATTATAAAACCATATGTGATGAAATATTCACCAGAGGGTTAATCTCAATATAGTAATTTCTAGTTTGGGAATATTATGATTGTTTCCCAAATGGAGAGAGGAGCTTCCTGATTCCCTTTGCAAAGGTGTCAGACATTTTGATGACTACATACTTCCTCAGTAATGAATCCTTCCAAACCCATAGGAACCAAGGAGTTCCTAAGGATACAATAAAAACAGATCTGAATACATTTAATAAAGTGATTTACTTAGGGTTGATGGGATTTAACAGCTGCTTACCTATTACTGAGTAATAACAGCTAATTTAATATCCATAGAAAGAGGAAAGAGGGTACTTTCCTAAATGCTAATGAATATTAACTGTTATAGTGCTCCTGACACCGTTCGTACAAGTCCTTTTATAAGAAAAGACAGGAACACAATAGCATACAATAAAGAGGAAATTGCACTCCTCACACCAGTCCCAAAAAGGTGGCTATCAGAACCCAAATAGTAACTAGTAAACAGATAAATCTCCCATCATGCAGCTGAGCAGTGAGTCAGTCATGCCACAGAGAGATAACACACTCCGGAGCAGAGCAAGACATAAAGAAAAGCYGAGAGCTTTCAGAAAAGGGAGAAGAGTGGTTTTGTACAGTAGCACACACTGCGGGGGCCTTGCTGTGAATCTCAAGTCATCCCTCAAGGACTAATTTTTGCTTAAATGAAGTACATGCAGTAATGTGGCGAATAAAGCGCTGTGTACTCGCCAGGATGTGGAGAGACTGCGATTCCACTGAGAGATTCCGGTGACACAAATTGAGTGAGCAAAGCTTGAGTGATTTATCAATGTCACTGAATCCTTGAAATGGAATTACAGACTTAAATGTTCACTTTTCAAGTATGTAATTTGTTACAATACATATAGAATTTCTCTAATATGGGAGACTTTTTTTTGATGTGACTGTGGAGAAATTACATTAAATTGAATTTGTGCTGAGTTAGCCACACAGCATAATATCACAATTTTATGTAGCAAAATTCTATGGATTTTCTACCACTTATTAATAGAAAATTTTGCCCCTAGGAAATTTAAGAAGTCAGAAAACCAACAAAATTAATTGAGGCAAACCTGTGTGCTCTGATACTTACTGAAAACTTCTAGTCTTTCAACTTCCACCCAAAGACTTCTCATATAACATGAGATGATTGGAGTGCTGAGAACTGGATTTCTTTAATCTTTTTGTTTCCATGTAAGACCTGGATCAACAGTTGGAAATTGGAGTTACACCATTTAAATAAATAATTTTGTGATCTACTTTTTGCTTATTACCCTCCTCCACAGGAGTGTATTCAGGAGAATAAATTTTTTTACTCTGGGTTCTGTATGAAAGTTATTTCTTCTGCATTTTCATCAATTAAATTAAAAGAAGTGGATTTAGTGTTAATTAAAACAGAAAGAAGCACGTTCTTCGGAGGAGGAGTGTTTTTCTGGAACCTCTACTGAGGGCATGGGATCCATTTTGGAGAAGAGTGAATCTCATTCCTACTGAAGAGATAAAGCAAGACTAAAGAGGTGCTCAGATATTACTATAGTGAATCCATAGGAGTACCTTAAATATTTGGGAGATTGCTACATTAATAGCCAGTCGTTTTGCCCACAGAGGAGGAATTATATGCTTCAGACATTTGATAGTTGTATTAATTGGTAATTTTAGCACTTTGACTTTCTAAACTCAGACTTTATTTTACCAGAATACTGCTACCTTTATGTGCCTCATTTCTCCTCTGGGCTATGTGTGGCATTACCACTGGMAGGGTTTATAGCATCTGGGTGGGTAATCTACTATGTTATATTTCACTTTTTACAGAAATTCTGCAGTTTGAAACATAAATCTTATGGTTTTAAAACTGTTAGATAGGAAGGTTTTGAGCAGAGGCCTTGCTAAGATTTAATTTTTTTCTACATTGTTAGTTTCTGTGAATCATTTTTCCTGTTCAGTGCCCTTAGTAGTGTTGAAATGTTAAGTACTGTTGTAACAGGCAAGGCTCAGTTTTAAATTCTCTGATTTGTGAAAGACAGATAATGATGGCTCTTGATGCTTGCAATCTCTGTTCCTGATAGAGATTGCCTTGTGCAAGACCAGGGATAAGAGGTCTCACTGACAGGAAACGAAGCTTTAGGGCTTTAGAAATCATCAAACCCAAGACTTTTTGAGGGTCGTGTTGGAAGGCTCTAGCAATTTCAGTTGAACAGCCACTTGACAGCCACCTGAAACAAATGCTATAAAATCATCAAGAGAAAATATCTGCATTCATGCAGTATTCATAAAATCTGATACATATGCATAAAAAGATGTTTACAATTTTCCAGGAGTCTTAAGATGAACGTATCTTATTGTGTGTTCACCTCTTATAACCTCAGTGCTGGTTACAGCAGAGAGTGGAACAACTGTAGGCAAGAATTTAAGCTACATCTGACTACAGTTTCCCCCTCTGAGTTGTTTTCTCACAAAGCCAGGCCATCATGTTCTTAATGGTATTGACAGGACAGCATATGGGGATGCAGAGGCCTGTTTCTCCACCCTYATATGGTGGAAAGTAATATGAGCTAGGCAACACCACAGGGCAGCAAATGTCCTAAATTTAAATGTGGGTAAATACTTTGGAGATGTAGATTAAAAAAACAAACAAACTAACCTAGATATGGCTGCAGCTTATTATTTTTATATGTAATCTCTGTTAGGAGACTGCTTTTCCTGCTTTATGAAGCTCTCATACCTCAAAATGAGCAGCTGCACAAAATAAGCTGAAAAGACGATTGTCAGATTCTGCTCTCTCTCCAAAATCCTCTCTCTGATAAACTCCTGTATTCCTTTAAGTGGCCAGGAAAAGCAGGTTTTACACTGAAGATAGACAGACAGACAGACAGATAGATAGATAGATAGATAGATACATAGATGGATAGATGGATGTTTGCTGTATCTGAAAGCCATTAGTGGCTTTAATGGTTTTACACTTCACCTCTGCTTCTGTGGGCCAATTTTAAGGTTTTTTTCATAGAATCATATAATTACTTATATTGGAAAGGTCCTTTAAGATCATCGAGTCCAACCATTAACCCTGCACTGCCAAGCCCACTGCTAAACCATGTCCCCAAGTGCCACATCTACACAGCTTTTAAATCCCTCCAGGGGTGGTGACTCAGCCAGTTCCCTGGGCAGCCTGTTGCAGTGCTTGGCAACCCTTTCCATTAAYAAATTTTTCCTAATATACAACGTAAACATCTCCTGGAGGCCATTCTACAGGCCATTTGCTATTGATCAGCACCTCCACTTCCTTTTCCACCAAACACTTTCCAGCCACTGTGCCCCCAGTCTGGAGCAATGCCTGGGGCAGTTGSGACCCAAGGGAAGGAAATTTCAGGCAGGATCATACCAGCACGTGTGTCTGCTGCACCAACATCCTAGCACAGCCCAGCCAGATGGACACAGGCACCTTTCAGTGGGGAAGACTCAGTCCATCCACAACAGGCCACAGCAGTGCTGGCTTGGTTGTTCCAGAAAAAGCAAGGAGAGGATCAGACTTCAGAAGAGTACCTCGAAGGCACAGTGCCACTTTGAACCTCTGCCTGGTTTGGTATAGCTTATGCTTTTTCCTCAGCTTGTCCTTATTACGATATTCATATATTAATTGCTGCTTTTGCTTTGTGTCAGCTGCAAAATGAAACACTTTTATACTAAAGGAAAACTCTGAAAGGGGGTTCCAGGTAACTACTGTTTGTCATTACAAGATTTTTTTTTAATGTTAC
Organism: Amblyornis subalaris; assembly: GCA_018881555.1. Classification (NCBI taxonomy): domain Eukaryota; kingdom Metazoa; phylum Chordata; class Aves; order Passeriformes; family Ptilonorhynchidae; genus Amblyornis; species Amblyornis subalaris. Next base: position 1,651,706 of record JACAXG010000074.1, read on the forward strand.
TCTGGATGATTAAACAACCAGAGGAAATGAAGTAGCACATTTTCCCAATTTATACTACTTTAAAAGTTGTGTATTTATTTCTACTTAGTATCTGACATTACTTAGAGCTGTTTAAGTGTTACCTGCTTTCTAATCTCCCTATTTCTCCTTGTGCTGCAGGGTCTGAGGGAGGAATGCATAAAGCTGAAAATGAGAGTTTTTGATTTGGAACAACAGAATCGAACGTTAAGTGTGCTTTTCCAGCAGAAAGTCAAACCAGCTTCTGACCTCCTCCTTCAGGTAGGAAATGGCCTCTGCAAGAAGCAAGCTATGAGCTTTATATTTCTTAATTATAAAATACTTCTCTTCGTTTTAAGGTTATGTCAGTAAGTGGGAAATGACAGTTGATAGATTTAATATATTACAAGAATATCTGTTATCTATAATCTGCTCCCATTGAAGCTGAAAATGTGCTCCAGTGAGCTCTGACTAGATATTATTGTACCAATCTGGAGAGAGGAGCACACCTGCAGAGTAACTTAGTTTTTGAGGTGATTCTTCGCTGTGATAAATGGAATGATATGGGTTCATTATCCCTCTGCAGGGGAGAAGCTTGTATTCCTTAACATCCTGCTTGATGGTGAGCAGTRTAATTTCCTGTGAGAAGACAGCCCATTTATTTAACTTTTGCCATATGTGGTACTGTTCTGGTTTCAGTTTAGTTGCAAGGGCCTGAGTACATCTTCACAGGGTTAGAGGGATTTTTTTCTTCCAATGTTTTACGGGAGGGTATAGCTGAGAAACCAGCTGACCCATGTCTCACTCATTTGCCTTTCTGGAATGCTAAGAGACATCTCAGTATCCCKTTCCATTTGGCAAAGTCCGTGATTGGGAATGGACCCATCACTTTGTCATCYTTTTGTAGAAGTAGCAATCCTTTGCATAAATTCCAACAAATCTGACCATGAGCTAGAACAGCAGATGAGGACTAATTAGAGCTTTGCAGGTCACGTCAGCTACGTAAGTGATATGAAATGTGTATCTTAAATCCTCGCTGCTCTGCATCTGTATCTCAAAGGAAAATTGGACCCTTGCAGTGTTGCTCAGCAGCTGAGGGCTGCTGTCTCATCAGGTTGGGCTGGTTTTTGCAGGAACATGGTCTGCTCACAGCTCATGTTGAAGGCAAGGGAATGCCCACGGTGAGGGCAAATGGCTGTACTTGCTGAGGAGCTCTAAAGCACAGACAGGCTGGTGCCAGGTCACCATCACAGGGGCCTGGGTTCTTGAGTTATCCTAGGTTCTTGTTCTGCCTCTTGATTTTGTGTTGATTTAGGTATTGCTRGGTCAGGACCTCCTCTCTTCTGGTTTCCTGTCTCTTGCCCCCCTGCTTTCTTTCCTTGTTCATCCTTCATAGACCCCTGTATAGAGGACTAATTTATCTTTATCCTTTCACAGTTTTGACACATCCACCACAGCATGGATCTTTATTGCTCCCTTCTGCTTTTGACAGTCACATCAACTGCTCCTTTTTCCTGGCTTTTMGGTGGTTTTTTCTTTCTTTCTCTTTCCTGTTTCCAAAGTGTCTGACTCCTGTTGATGTCACTTAGGGTTTAGATTGCACAGAAGTCACAGGCTGCACATTCATTATTACAGATATGGCTCTTATTCCCCRTTCCCTGTGTGCCAACAATAAAGCCAAGTTATTCTGGGAATGTTACAGAAGTRTTAGAGAGCAACTGAAAAGTGGTATCAACGCTTTGACTTGAGTTCCTTGAAACTGAATTGTGCAATRGCTGTGAAAGAAGTTGAAAGAGAGGAACCTGCACCAGGTGGAAGAAAGAACCAAATGATCTAACAGGTTGTCCTGAGGGATTCAAACTATTTTACATCATTGTTCTTGCACAGTTTGGCAGGAACTAATGTGTATAGATTTTTTTTCTCCCCTTTTCACTTGATTTGTCATTATTGGCTGACGACAAGAGGGAATTAAGTTCATTCAGAAAGTCCAGGTCTCCCTGGAGCAAAATTTGCTGTTATGTCCCTGCTCTTACTATCAATAGGCTTTGACCTCCTGGGGGAAAACAAGCAGAGAACAAGTTGCAGTGTACGTTAGAAAATGAAGAATTTCTGTTAACACACTTCATATGTCCTTTTTTAAAAAAAAAAACCAAAACCAACAAAACCAGTAAATTTGCAAGTTTCCAGAAATTTAATTATCCTCTAATTGTACTCCAGACTTGAATAAATGATGTGTAGTCTGTGATCCTGCAAGCTGAGATGTAACATCTGAAGAAGGATGTTTTCTTAGGACTGAAATTAAGCAAATACTGTTGTGTGCCTGCATAAAATTAAAGAACAGTTTGCATTACGTCTTCTTGGAAATGCACACAGCCCAGATTTAGAGCAGTAGGTAAATATTGGTTTAAATGTGTCACTCTACAGAGAAGTTATAAATATGTGCTTAAGGACTTTCCTGTTAGATCATGACCCCAATCAAAGTGAATGGCAAACACTGCTAACTGGGGGTGGGGGGCACGTRGTGTTCTCACCTTTCCTGGACTGCCTGATACAATACAGTTCAATTTTATTTAATGCTGATCTCATCCTAGGAGTAGTCACACTTAGTAAAACTACAAATTTTGAAGAATGCCGTAGTAGAGGGCAGAAGTTAAAAATARGTAATATTAGTTACTTTTTCTGCATGTCAGCTTCTGTGATTTGGTTGTATATTGCCATGAAATTATTCCATATTTTATATTACAAGACTCTTGTATTAAAATGTAACCTTATTTTTAAACCATAAACATTTTGACTTCTCAGATTTCAGCAGAAATATAGATTTTTTAAAAAAAATTTAAAAATTAGAGTACATTTTACCACTACCCTTGTTTTTTTGTATGTTTGATTGTAAGCAAATGACACATGATTCGTGTGTCTTAGAAATCAGATCATTCACATTTTTTTTTCAATGAAAGGATTGATACAAGTGTTTTGAATTTGACTGCAGAGTAATGGCCCACACACCATACAAGTTGCACTGTGCTGGTTTTGTTTGTGCTTCTCACACAGTTCAAAAAACCGACTTTGCTGCCAACTTAAAAAAAAAACCAAACTCATGTAGTATGGTTTTCATGGCTGCCTCAGGAATCCTGCACTGTAAAAATGGTATTAAAAGCATTACATTTTCATGCATTGACAAAACATGTGAGTGCTTATGAAGCTGAGGGGACCAATAGTGTTTTTAAAGGAATATGCTTTGAGATGTGTATTTGCCGTGTAAGTTCTTCACCAGGAATTTTGGTGTGCTTGCTGCTTGCAGGGAGTGACACAGGTGCCGTGTCACTCCTGTCATGAAAAGGTAGCAAATGCAGTCTCTGATGCAAAATTTAAGGAGGAGAAAGAGATAACTCAAACCTTTTTTTCTTCCCCTCTGATTTTTCTTCCCCTCRGTTTTAAGAGCTATCCTCTCTTTCTGGGGACGTTCTTTCTAGCTGAAGTGTGTGATTTACASAGCCGGTCCTAGAATAGATAAATGAGGAGACTGATCACCTTTTTTTCATTATTATTATTATTATTTTATAATATTTGGGAAATCTCTCTGAAACAGCTTTTTTTAAATGATGAAGCCTTGGAAAAGTGTTTTGTGCCAGCACCATCTGAGAAAGAGCAATAGTTATAGTTAAACTAGCACAAAAGAGTTACTTCTGCCCAAGCAGCCCTAATTTTCTTCTGTTATTGTGGTTGCTAAAAAGATATTAAATTCCACCTGTCATACCAAGAGGGGTTTGGGAARGAAAACCAGGAACTCCATTTCAGTGAGATACCTTGTATTTCATCTGCAAGTGGGAGAAATGGTTGGGGAAAATAGTCAAAGATTTAAGWCTGAGTAGAGGCAAACTGATTGGAAGTGAAGAGAGAAATCTGTGGAGGTGATGTACAGGGGGATAAGACAGGGTAAGGGGTTGCCTTCTGATAAATATCTTCTCTTTTTTTTACTATTATTTATCTCTGTTTACACAAATTTGAGACACTTGCTAGATGAATTGTTCCCATGGGAGAAGTCCTGCTTTCACTTTTCACCCAGAAAGCTGTTGTCACGAGGGTTTTTTATAAACCATGCAGGATTCTGCAGTGAAAGGGATGAAAAAGTGGCAAGTAGCAAAATTTATTGAGTTGATTTATTTGATTAAATTAGTAATAAAATTTTCATAGTTGGGAAAGTATAAGATAATATTTCTAATCATAAGATTTACAATATCTCTGATCTTAAACTATATTTTCATTGCCATTTTATTTCCATCATAAAAATTCTACTYTATCAACCCCAGAACCAAGCAGGGAGGTCTCCTGAAGCATCTATTTTATCTCTGTGTTTCTCTGGCTAGGTTAGTTACATTTATTACTCATGGGCCATCCACGTTGTTTAATTTTATGTCTAAAATTTTGTCTAAAATTCTGCAGCACAGAGTGCTGAATTCTTGTAATGTCAATTYAAATAATAACTAGTTTGTTATAACTGCATTGATACCAGCTCTTTCAATAACCTGACAGCCATGCCCTGATGCAGAAGGCAGAGTGTAGCTGTACATACTGTGATGGAAACAGTTGTACAACTTAGTAGGAAGGGGTAATTTGCACCAACGACATCATTATATATGGGAAGAAAAAGAGGGCACTTAATTGCCCTAACAGCTGACAAAAGGAGATGGAATATCTGGGCTCAGAGTCTGACCTCTGGTCCAGACACCCTTACACATGATGAAGTGTGAATGCAGGAGGTTAAAAGAGAAGTTGCATTGCTTTAAGGCAATATGTAATATTTAAGTGTTTCAGAAAGTAGGTGTTTGAGGGTTTGAAATTAAAGCTAAAGATGGTCACACACTGTTAGGAAGCAGATTGTCAGCATTCCAAAGTACATTTCAGTAACTGGATTGTTATATGCCGAGTAGCAGTAGAATTCCCATCTCACAGAAGCTACAGTAGAATTCCCATCTCACAGAGCCTGCAGGCTCCTGAGGGACCAGGCAGACTTGATACTGAGATCAGCAAATTGTATTTAAAGCTGTGAAACTCCTGCGGTTGACCTGCTTATTTGCTTACTGCACGTTCATTCCTTTTTATCCATCGGATTGTCAGGGCACTTCTACCTGCAAATCTTGAAAGTTCCTGCTCCAGAACAAGCTCTGTCCTTTTCCTTTCTGTAAACATATAAATATAAATAAGGTGTGGCAGTATCTGTAGTGATATTTACTTATGCAGAAATCAGGACTGGTGGCTTGAAGAAGTTAATTCCAGATCTGCTAATTGCTTCAGGAGGAATTGAATACTGCTTAAAAGTTAGGACAATCTCCAGGGCTGTATCAACAGAGAAGAAGGTAATCACATAAATGTAAAGCATGTTTGACATATATTAAGTTTAATCCAGTACATTAACCTTTATCCAAGAATTACATTCCTAGTAGAACACCTTTTAAGGAGTGTAAGGGTGGGTTTTACTCTGTTTGTGGTTCTCAGAAGATTTCAGGCCGTAGCTCTGCTGGATTGATTCCTCCAGATCAAGGCTACCAAAGTGCACAGTGACTGTCATGAAGRTCCTCTCCCAGGAAAGAGCCTCCAGCCTTGTAGCCATGACAAGTTATAAGGATGCTTCTGTATATCAGGAATCAAGATAGTGATCTAGTAGGGAACACTCAAAGTTTTTTGAGACTTTCAGGAACAAACTAAAAGAATATTCTTCATATGAAGATGGTAATGTCATTATTTCCAGTCTTGCATTGTCTCAGTAAACTGTTATCTACTTTCTATTTGTTCCATGTCCTCACTCACCAATAACATCTGAGAAGACAGAAATACAAAACGTTGAAAGTCTGTATTTCATCTCAGCTTAAATCATCAACATGTAATAATACATTATAAACCATATTTATTACTTGCCCTGTTTGCAGCTCCAAATATATGCAGAAGAAATATTGCAGAAATAAAATATTTATGAGAGCCAATTGTTTAGATGAATGGGTGACCAAAAAGTCAGTGATGAGGGAAGGAAAGGAAACATCCCCTTGTGGAGAAACTCCATCTAATCTCCCCAAGGCCTGTGACTTCTAGTTTTGAATGCACAGCAGCAGCACACCACCTGCAAGAATTTGCTGATGTATCTGATCTGCAGCCAGCCCTGGAAGGAGCTCCCAGATAAGCAGGCTGATAAAGGAACACAAAAATGTTTTTTATAGACYGTGGGATGAGAGGAGAGGCAGAGCAATATCCCTCACAACAGTTCAAACTGAAGCAGAGCACAGTGAGAGGGGCAGTGGAGAGCAGTATTTTATTGTGAGGGACATAGATCGACTGACCTGAYGGGTCTGCTCCATCAGTAATTTGTGTTTTGGTGATTTACCTTCTTCTCAGGCTGTTGTCCCTTATTTCAGCAACTCAATTCTTATCAATTTGCTCTCAAAGAAAATCAAAACATTAACTTAAGCTCCCAGGGCATGTAGTTCTGATGAGAGTGATAATGTTTTTAAGGGAAAATTACCCCCAACTGCTCGGCATTCCTCTGTCCAAGTGTTTTAACTAGCYCGGAGAGGTTCCACAGAAAGGCACTGGAAGGCTTTCCACAACAACACAAACATGGCATTCTCTGATACAATTTTAAATAGATAATTTTCAGAYACCAAATCTAAAAATGAGCTATTTCCATTATCCTGATGAAAATAAATTGCTACAGTGATACCAAAACCAGTAAATCACGTGAGCAAATAATCTTCAGGAAAGCCACGAGTGATCTTTGGTGAAGTATTTATGAAAGATTTTGACCGAAGATAGCAATATTTTTTAAGTTTTTGAAGGAACGTACAGGCATTATTCAAGAGCTAAGAGAGTATTTCAGAGTAGGCACGTGTCAGGAGAATGGTGRGGCTGTACTGATGTGACAGGACTTTCAACAAAGGTAACATTTTACTGCCTATTTTTAGACAAAGAAAAATAAGCAACCAACAATTTCTCCTTATTCTATGCATAGATTTTTGTTATCAGTGACRATCCACATGATGGCAGGAATCCAATATGGCATTTGAAACCCTAAGCAAGTATGTGGACAGAGTAATTAAGTACAAGAATATTGTTCATGATTTTTACGTTTATTGTGTACTTTCCATATGAGAATAAATTTAAGAAAAAGGGAAGGAATTCCACAATGGGAAAGAATATTGCTRTATTCCTTTCCAAACCTGCCCTGTGCTTCACACTCTCAATAAACATTAAAAAGACATACTTTTTTACTCCATGCAGTTATATTTAACCTATAGCAATGCTGAGCATTATGGCTGCTCTTTCAGCCTGTTCTGTTTGTTGAATGTATTAGCAAGATGTATCAGCAACTTTCCGTGTGAATCCCTGCTCAAATGGTCAAGTGTAAGTACAGAGGCTGCTTAGAGACAGCCTGTGTTCCAGCTTGTGAACTTAGTGAAAACCAAGAGTTACTCATGTGTTTATACTTTGTGTGACCAACAAATCCATTTTCTCTGTGATATGTTTCTGGTTTTGAAGTTTGCAAATTATTTTTGATACATAGTTGTATTTAACTCAAGAGTCACTCCTTCAGGTTTCCTTTCTAAATGGAAGAATCTTTCTCATGGACATTCTGATAGTAAAAATTAGCATGGATTTGTTCTAATGTTRTCACAGTGGGTGATGTACCTACATGTCATGTGTTACATATAAAAGTGCAAGTTCATGTCATCAGGTCAGCTTTTAAAGCCTCCCCATTTTGGATTTCAYGGTGGAATAAAATAGTAGCCACTGCAAGTGGCTCAAACAACAGGTGTGCTGGGTAATTGTTTTCTCATCATGGCGCATTTTTCACACTCTGTAACTCTCAAATGAAATAACAAAAGAATATAAAATTAATTCAGAGATTTAAAGGGCTTTGTCTGTGGTAAAGTGGAAACCTATTGAAATTCTAAAGCACTACAGAATTATGACCTTTATTATTACAGACCTGTGATTTTCTTCTTATTGCACTAATGGAGCTAAGTATGTAGTTCATTTTTATTTTCTTAAAACTTTGAGACTTGAATGAAGGATAACTATGCAGAAGTGTATTTGAAACAAATAACAATAGTTAAAGGATTCATTTCATCTGTTATTACACTGAATACATATAAAACTTCATTTATATTTTACTTTATTGCTGTGGTTTTGTTACTGTTATTTAAGTGCAGTGGCACTTTGAAGACGTGAAGCAATACAGAATTATGGCTCTTTTACTGAGAAATAGGTGTGCCAATAAGGACTCTGCTTCGAAACATTTAAACTGTTCAGATTATATCAGGTCAGTGTAAATTGCTAGTAATGTAAAATTACACATTCCATCAAATGAAACAAACTAACATTATGCTAAGTGGGTTGAAGCACATAAGATTACTCAATAGGTATTTTCTGTTGCCATCTGTTAYGAAAAAAAGAATATTCCTGTGATATACTTTGTATTTTTTGTACATTCTTACTGCAMGCAGAAGAAAGGGTTGGTAATTAGAATAAAATGTTACTCATAATGAATCATAAAACACCTACGGAACCAACCCCATCTTTTAGTATTGAATTTTACTAATGCTCTCCTTTGTTTCCCAAATGACCTATCTTCTTTAATGATGGTTTGGAAAGTGGTAAGATTCAAATTCTCATCCAAAGGCCATGACACTATTGACTAAATCTCTGTTGACTTCGCTGAGAATGTGAAATACTGTATTGCAAGATAAAATCAGCACGAGGTGCTCGGTGAAACTGAAGAGTCCATTAGTGCCTTAACTCTTCCATTACCATCTGGGTATCTCTCTTGATAAGGACGTGCTAAAAGGAAAAGTTACCTTTGTCATTAAATCTTTAACAATGTGGTATTGACAGCCTTGAGTCTTCCTGTACTTCTAGCATTTTTAGACTGCATCCCTGCTCCTTTCTTTCTCTAGATGTGGGCAAGATGTGCTCCATAGTCACTAGCACTAGGGGCAGTGATTTGTCTGGGTCCTGTGTGCACCACRAGGGCATCTTCAACATTACGAATTAAACTCCATTTTACTGCATTAGACATATGGAAAACAGACTGACAAAGTAATGGCATCTTGAATTAATATCAGTGCTTTAAAAGTCTCAAATATACTCCCACTCTTCAGCTCATCTTTCTGGTACACATTTTCAGAGATGAGCTACTTAACTTTGTAGTGTTTTGATCCTAAATTTTTATATTCGGTTATATTTTAAAAGTAGAAATGCTCAATCTGTTTTTTTTTTTTTTAAGTTCTCTATTACTTACTAACTGTTTTTCTCTAAATAAGCCTTGTGTACTTTTCCTGTACAGTACATGCAGGCACAGGCACAGGTCTAGGCACAATTATTATGAATTATAGATGCTGCAAGTGTGAGCATGAATCAGAGATTAGCACTGTATTTTAGAGCCTCACTTAGATTTATTCCGCTAAACGATCCTTAGGAGATCTTGACAATAATTAGAAATATGAGTACTCTCTGTTCTGTCACCAGTCTTCACCTGGTAGTTTGTTCCTGGGGGAATAACAAATGGAATTAACCTTTCTTTTAGGACTTTAGGTCCTTCATGCACATGGGACCAGACTTTCAAGTGTTCAGGCATTGTGCTGAGCTCTTCTAAAAATCTGGCTACTTATTTTGTGCCAAAATGGGAGCTGACCCCTTTTGAAATTCCTGGATAATACCTCCTAAACCCTGCTTTTATCCATGGGGAAAAAATGATCACTTCACAAGGGCAYGGATTCCTTATCAAGAGTTGGTTGGCACAGCTTCTGAGCAGAGGCAGCTGCTGAGAGGGTTTGAGCTCCCAGAGGGAGCCAGGCTGCCTCTGGTAATTGCTGCAGGGTGGGAGAGGGGAATGAAATACCACTGCAAATTCACTCTGTGACCCTCCAAATCCTTATTTCTGAAAAGCAGCAAAAGTTTGGGAAGTCTATGGGGCAGTTCCGGTCCTGGCAGAAATTCTTTTCATTTCAATAGGAGAAGTGAAGCCAATAATTCCTACCAGCTGGGAATCTGCCCACTTATTCTTTCTAAATCATACTTTTAAGTAAGTGCTTTGAGGAAAAGGAATAGACTCAAGTACCTTGTATCCAGGTATTCAAGAAAAAAGTCTCTCCTTATTAGAAATTATTCTGTCAGAGACAAAAACAATGCATTAGAGTTGGAGAGAAATTATGTGTGTAAAAGCCTAAAACTAACAATAAAAGTATTTCTTGAAATTCTCCTCCTACTTTTAAACTCCTTTCAATCCATATGACATTTCAACAATATTAACACACACACATACACAAAAAAAAAGAAGAGGGTGGAGGAATGGAGAAACCTTTTAATGCATAATACTGAGGCAAGGAAAATATGGCTTGTTGAACATTAACCTTGACAAATTCATGCTCTTGTCATTTAAATGAATGAACCTTTCCAGTGTCTGGATTGCTGGACCTTGGGAAACAGCAGCGAGGAAGGATTGTAAAAATGATGTTCGTCTCTYGTGAATTATTTTTTCTGAGTAAATGAATGATTCCAGTGAAATCCAAATAAGGATGAATCTGCTCGCTTGAATCACCYGTTCACAGCCAATGAACTTCGTGTGAAACGGAGCCTGCCCTCCTGGGTTGCCATGTATTGATCTAAAACATCTTCCCTGAGCTTTCTCTCTCCTTTTCCTCCTACAGGCAAAAGGTTAGAGTTAGATAATAGTATTAATTTTCCAGACATCTGCACATGTTTTAATAGCCTTTAGAAGGTTTGAAATGGTTTCTGTTTGACCACCACAGGGCTAAAATGCCATTAAGGCTTGGATTGTAGCAATACATAACAATCATAGCCCTGTAGTTCAACCTGGCAATAAAAAAGCTAATTTATTTTATCGGAGATTTAAATTAATGTGATTAACTCCTCTCTCAAYGGGAGCTGTAGCACCAGTCTCACGAAAAACACCACGGCCCTACATATTTTCAAAACCAGATAAAATGCTTGTGACTAACCTTGTGTGTTTATTGTGTGTCTTTTTGGAGTGTTTGCACRTGTGTTTGTGTGTTCATATAATACTGCTTACCATCCCTGAGACCATTTTGATTTTCCTGTCATATCTTGATTCTTACCCTTGTTTTTTCTATCATCTGGCTCGGGGGCTCAGCAAGGAGAAAGTGATTAATAGGGCAGTCTCCAGAGTTAGCATTAGGGTTTTTCTAACACCTTGAGATCTGGAATTTTCTTGTGGACGAAAGTCATTGCTGCTTAGGTRAATTCGGTTGAAAATAGCTTTTAAAACAGATATATGCATTTAATAAGGATATTTTTGAAAACCTGTGAAAGTAATATTTAGACCTCAGACAGTTATCATTTCCAACTATATGCCAGAGGAAAGCTTCAGCTTATCCCATTATAAAGTGATAAAGCAGCATTTGATGGCAGCAGCTTCTGTGATAAAATGATCATGGCAGCACTGAGAACGAATCTAATAAGGGAATTGATCTGTAGATTCCAATTCTGGTAGAGCCAACATCGATCAACATAAATGTCAATAAGAAGATCGTACTGAGGTCTGCCTAATTCCTTTAGATTATTTTGGGGCATAGTCAGAAAGTGAATGTGAAAATGAATTTTAAACTGTAGGAATCACGGAGACAACGACCAGTATGATGTTGCGCTCTCAGGAACGTCACTGACTGTCRTTGTATGAGCAGTGTGTTGGAATTAGTGAATAGCTTTTAATCATATAAGGATTGATGATGCAATGACTGTTGCAGAAGTGAGACTGAAAATCCACACTTTTCTCCTGTGYTTTTATATCAAAGCATTTCTTAAACACAATGAAATAATAAAAACCAGCCCACCTTTTTTACTGCTGAAGCATAGGTAGCATGTGTAGAAAAGATTAATGGTATGGTTCTACCTTGTTGCAGGACTTCAGCATAAAGTTGTTTCCTAGACTCATTCTGATAATGCTGAAATGTTAAAAACAAAATGGTTTTGTTTGTGGACAGTGTAGCAACAGGAGGTGTCAGGATGTGTGGGATTCTTGCCCTTCACTCTTTGGTGTTGCCATAATTCAGAGCACCTACAGGGTGCCAGCCCTCATTTAGCACAGTGGAATTAACATGCYAAGTAGTATTAGATCGATGGGAAGACATTTATAAAAATAAGAGACAAAATACGAATATGTACTTAATAAGAGGCTCGACTCCTGCACAACACTATTCTCACAGCACGGCTGTTTCACCATACTCCAAGGAGTCTTCCATTTGCAAGCTCGTTGAAAACATTGTTTCATTAATTATTCACATTCTGAGTAGCTGATTACTGGGTCATTCATGTAAACTGTTGACTTTACGGTAATTACAAACCACAGGGAACTTTATACAKACATTTTCCTAAGAAATTAAATTAGCTCATTTTCATATTACTGCAATATTTACAGGCTCCTACCATAGTGCTGTTAAAATGAGAACACTTTGGAATCTCAGAGCTTGGAAACACTGATATACTTATAAAATGAAAACTAGKATCAGAGGGGATTACTTTGTGTCTTTCAATGTAACTTTTATTTTAAACAGTTTATAAAAATTAATAAAACCCGGGATTTGGAACAGGAGTAATTTTAGTCTTACATTAATGTTGTCAGCTCTCTGAAGAATACAGAGAGATTATGCTATTTGTGTTTATACATCAAATGCCTGCTTAATACCTCCCAATTTATACCCTAGAATATAAGTTTCCATCCTTCTGAGTTACTTTGGATCTAATTCACTGAGTTTTGCCATCTGTGAATGGCTCGATAATTATAGAGAGCTACAAGCTTGGAAACTATGCAGCAGACACAAATGAAACCTTTGTTTAACTTTTTGTGCTGGATTTGCCTTGTTAGCAGGATTTTCTGATGTGGTTTTAGCACCCTAATCTTCCATACAAATATTTCTAGTATCATACCCTTGTGCTTTGTCTTGGAYGTTGCCTTAAGTCTCAGTCAACTCACTTGGAGGATTTGCCAGCAAAACTGACAAACAAACCACTATAAACTCTGGGTTTGGATTTAAAGCCTAGCATCTTCTGTAAAGGTTTTTTAGAAAAGTGTGCCTAGTAGGAGGGAAAAACAACAAAAACAGATGGAAAAAATCAAAACTTTCATGGAAGTGTTTTTATTAGATTAGTGGAAAATTCAAATCCACACAYTTCACTTGAAATTTATGGAATAGCTGAAAACTTCCTTTTTCTTTTTTCTTTTTTTTTTGTGCTAAGAAYTCATTTCGCTTACTGAAGTGCATTTTAAAGTTAATCCTTTAATATTCACTTATGTATAACACTTCCTCCTATTACCACTGAGCAATACTGCATGTTTGTGGTTGTTTCCTGTATTTTAAAGAACTGTAGGTAAGACCAACAAAAGTCTCCAGCTGTTTGCTCATACCCCTGTAAGAGTTATCCTGGGGCTCACCTACTGTGTGTTAACCCTTTCCTCCCATCAAAAATGAGTACAAACAGTTATTTTGGTGGTCTCCTGTGATAATAGCTGTTGAGAGCCCTCACAGCAACATATGAAGCAAACTGAGTTCATCTGTCAGGCAGGCCTTGAGAGAGAACAGAACTTCAAATGTGAAAGACAATGTACACGCTCGTACTAAATAAAGTTGCAAGGTGCAAGACTTGCTTTGCCTGTTCCAGACTGAGCTGTATGATGTTTCAGATTACATGCTTTTTGTCAAATATCAAGTATCTTCATTAACAGCTTGGTCTGTTGGAAATAGTACCTGTAGCAACAGAGAAAAAAATAGCTTAGTGTGGTGCATTAGCTTTACAATCAGAAGTTGAATGTTCTTGCCTGTGCAGAGCTTTATTTATAGCTTTTAGAGGTCTAACAAGTGATGAACRTCTGATTACTTTGCGTAAGGGAGGAGTATTTTAAACAGTCAAAGGGTGTTAGTTTCTCACTCCAGTTTTAGCTCCAATCCTGTAAATGGTTAAACATGGCCCAGCAGTAGGAGAAAGGAGTTACCTGGCAAGCTGGCTGCCTGTCCCGTGTTCTCCTGTGGCCAACTCCTGTGGCCCATGTTGCACAGCTTTATTCACTTTCTCTATGGCACATCCTGCAGCAAAAGAATAGAGTCAGAAGAGAGCTGTGGGGAAACTCTGTCTATCCATGTGCTTCACTGATACTTTGCCATTTTCTTTTTCCTGGCTGCTTGATGCRAAATGTTGGTGCTTAAGGAAGGTACACAGGTACAGATCTGTTGGTCATGGTTGCTATATGTGCAAGCGAAAATACCAGTCTAARTATTCATTGCAAAATAATCTCATCTAGTCAAACCTGTCACAAATTTTATAAACTATGTAAATACAGAGSGATTGTTGAGCTGTCATGGTACTGCCAGTGAACGTGAGCATGGACTCAGAACACTGCCCTAATGCTGAGAGCAAGAAAACTCAGTAACTGAATCTGGTGTTTCAACCTTTGAAAATGTTGAACTTCCTCTACTCCGCCTTCCCCTCATCCAGGAATAACACTTGTTTTCTTATCTCCTCATCCTTGAAAATTATGTTSTCTCATCTCCAGCTGAACCTCCCCTCTGAAATGTATCTAAGGACTACAAAAATCAAGATGTTGTTTCATGAAAGATGATACTTCTACATAAAATAATAGTAYGTAAATAGCTTACCAAATAATATTTTTTCCTTCTGTGTTCTGCCATCTTTATGGTGTAATGGAAATGAGAAGGTTTTCCCTGCCAGCCCAATTGCAGTGGCTGGGCTATAGAGGAGAGCAGGCCAGAGTGTTCCTGTTCAGGTTTGTGATGCCCTGAAAAACAATAAAGAGGAGAGGGCCACACACACCCAASAAATGTTTCCAGCTCTGGCACAGTGCAGCAGGATGAAAATTTCTCCTTGGTACCTAGAGAGAGCATTTTTTTTCCTGTGAATGATGGACTTTGGCTCATGTGAGAAAAGCAAAGCCAATTGATTTAATAGCAATTAACTCATCCAGTATTGGAGAGCTGTGTACTCTGGCATAATTCATTGAAAATTGTTCTGGCAATGCTGCAGACCATTAGATGTTTCAAAAAGGAGATGGGAGCTGATAGAGATTCTGCACAGATAGAGTCAAGAGGCACAATGGTTAGGGGAGTCTCTCTGTAATATTGCCTCGTGCCAGCAGGTAGTAGCCTTCTTTTATCTTCCTAGAAAGCCTTAATAAGGAAGCTGCTGGGGAAGGGGGAACTGGCCTGCTGGTTGATGGATTGGTTATCTGCCTGCCAGATAATTGTATTTCCTATTGCTCTTGATATAATAGGTTTCCACTTAAATTATCAATTACTTTGTTTTTATTTTTCATGTGGGTTACAGGAGTTTATCTTGACATTGAGCCACAAAGGGCATGGCCTTTTCTGCATCAATCTCACAGGCGAAGGAGGAGCTTGTCTGCTTTTCACCTGCAGAGACCCCCTCTGTTCTGCCCTGGCCTTTGTGCCCTTCAGCACTCACCTTCTGGAGAGACTTTTTAGTCCACACCTGCCCTGGCAGTACTCAGTACAGGATAATTTCCAAGGAATTTGGCCCAGTCCACGCTGTATTCACTTCCATATGGGTTTTCAGGTCTGCAGTCCACTGATCCTGATGCTTTCCTCTTTCCAGTGGGGCCCAGGCATTCCCCACACCTCTGAGTATTGCCCAGTTTCCCCTTATCATTATAGAGGGCACCAACAAGTGGGGCAGATAATTTGGGTTAATAGTTGTARCTCCTCAGTTTCATATGGAAATATTCATTTAAACTGATGTGATCTCTTCTGTGGAAGTCATTCTGTGCAGTGGTCTGCCTTTTGTTGCATTGTTTCATGATAGCATCCACAGTGATTTTGATACTGCACAATCTTCAAGGCAGCAGTAACTCCTTGATCTAGTTGTGTGACTGTCATCTGAAAATAACCATAAAGGACACAGTACATTTTGTGTATCTGAGAAGAAATCAGAATGAAGATACTTAGTTAGCACAATCTGTTACTTGATTTTAAACGGATCATTAATGAGGGGTTTTTTTTACAAATATGAGAGTTTTTCCCATTTTTAATTAGAAAATGGAGAAGGAAAAAGAAAAATAAATGAAAGAGAAACATTTTTCTGATGCTTTTCTTTTGTAATTGGATGACTTGCTTCAGTGCTGTGTGATTATATTTAATTAATGACCTCAAACTTTATTATGCTGTTTGTTAATGCTAGTCATTGTGCTGGCCACCTCTGTTAGTTTATTTRCATATGTGTGGGGAGGAATATTCCCGGTGTGATGATCTCATTTGATACAGAAATATAATCACATTATACATCTTGAGAACACACTTTCCCTCTTTGTTAATCATTTTAGTCTGCTGATTTGCCTTTGGTATTATAGTTTTATAGTGTTACTGAGTTTACCAGTGGCAAAGATGACTCAAACCCAGYGTGACCCCTGTGCAGCCCAGCCCCTCTGGTCACTGAGCCAGTGGGGAGGGACCCCCAGGACCCTGAGCTGCTTCCAGCGTGTTCTGCTGGGCTGTGCCTGATCACTGGCCAAAAACTGTTTCTGTTTTCTGCCTGGTCCAACTGGGCTGATCTCTGCTCTTATGTCTAACACAGATTCTGTATCCTGTAARTAACACTAAACTCCACTGGATGACATTGTAGGGGAATATTTCATTTCCCTTATTGAAATACATATATGTTCCCATTTAAGTGATAAAGTATTTAAATGCCTTGCTRGAAAAATGGGAAGACAGTATTACAACTGTAAAATTCCTATAGCGTTATTTCTAGGATACTTTTTTTCTGGGAAAATAAGTGTTCAGCTATAAATGTTCATCCATCTCAGATGTCCCYAGTCATCATCTCCAATGCACAGATCTGACTCTTGTAACTTCCAATAAAATATCTCAGGTGACTGGTTGCAGTGGAGAAAGTAATTAATTTGTCTGCAGAGTGCAAGTACACAGCTTGTTCACAGCACCAGTGACTCTTGGTTCTGAAAACASTGGAATATTCTGGTGGTTCAGTGATGCAGCTGGAATTACTGTGAAGAGGAACAAATGTACGAAGTCACTAAATCTGTGACTTTGGGAAGGCATTTTACCTGGAGTTTAAATCTTTAACAAACACCTGACAGTAATACCAGTAGTAGTATTTTGAAAGGTGCACACYGAATAACCAGGCATCACTGATGTTAAGAAACACATATCCTGGGTATAGTTAATATTTATAATGATATGTATCTTGGATACTGGGTGCTTGCAGCATTTTAATCTATTCAACAGTATATTGGACAAAATATGTTCATACAGAATATTGATAATTGAAAATATTTTCCATAATCTTTCTGCAACAGACAGTACCTCCTTAAGAAGCYTGGATGAATATGTAACTCTTGAGAAATGACTCCCAAATTTATAATCAGCAGTTTTTTTAAAAATTTCCCAGATTGTCTGGAATAGATGCCTGGAGCAGAGCATGCAGATAAGGGAGGCTGTAGGAATGGCTGCCTGCTTTGTTCTCTAGCAGATTAATTCCTGCAGTGGGCACTGAGAGAGTGGGCTGGGGAGTAGCTGGGTGTAAGATCCTGTGTGACTCACGTTTCAGGGCCCCGCAAAGAACTGCTGCTACACTGTGTAAAGGCTTTTGTGGCTACAGATTCTTTTTCCCTCTTTGGCCAGTCTTTTTGGATGGGCGGGGTGACAGGGCACTCACACAGCCTTGACAGATCTCCATGGTTTGCATCCCTCCYAGGGTCCCCTGGCAAAGCTCTTGTCAGGGTCTGCACCATTTGTTCCTCCAAGCTGAGGGTGGTAGATGTGGTCTCTTAGGTTGCAAGCCTGGAGAATTAATGGGAAAATAAAAAGAGCCTGACCAAAGTCAGGTTTTTTGGGGGTTTATTTTTTTAGTCCATTTTCATTGATTTCAATGGACTGTGAGTCAGATCCATACTGCCTGTTACGTGGTGTCTTGGCCCCGTGACTAACAAGACTGCAGGTATTTCTTCTTTTGAAGTCATTGGCCAAGGCATTCACATAAATCATGGATTTTATTGAAACTGCAATTAAAACAAATCAGGCTTAATGCACACTGAAAGCCCTAAAATTAGTGTACAGGTGAATGTGGAGGGAATGGCACAGGCTTAGCCATCCTTCCAAGCAAAACTGAAGAAAGAACTGTGTATATAATCAAACAGCATGTGAATATTAATGCACAAAATCCTCTGAGTCCCTAGTTCCCTGATGCAATTATTTTCTATTCACATTAATTGTTCCTAACAGATGACATTAATGACTTTGAGTTAAAATGTGTGCAGAGGAGGCCTTCAGCAGATCAATGCTGGTTAAAAATAGGGTCACTTTTGCAATCATTCACGCAAGGTGTAACAGCTCGTAAGTAAAAMAACATTAACATGTTGATTGATTTATAAATGTTAATTTTGTAGTTCATTTTTATGCTTTTTTCCTGAAACCTGTCAAACTCTATGGATAATGGTGGGACTCAGGTTCATTTGTTATTGTTGTGTGTGAAGTAATGATAAGTTGCAAAGCAGTGACTAGAAGAAAAAGTAGAGTTTGTTTTGGATGAAGAATGATCTRTTCTCCAGATGGGAAGTCTTGGACAAAGTAAGCACAAAAAGCAACACTTCAAAYTAGAACAAATCCTCTTTTACCTCAGGGTCTTCATTTCCCTTGAAATTTAACAGCAGTTTGGAATTTTAAAAATGCTGATGTGCTGCATATTTGACAAATGCTTATGCTTTGCTCATTCCCTTCTGCCCCCCCCAGAAACTCCATTCACGCATCTTGGACCTCTCATCTGGGGATTTGCTCTCAGAAGTAGAACGAAACCGAAGCCTGATGCAAGCTCGAAGTGCTGATGCCCAGATGCATGTGAGTRTTTGTGCTGTCCTTGTACTCCCCATTTGGAGCCTCCTTTTTGCCTCTGAAGTCTGGTGTCAGGGAAGAGCTGTAAAGCTGATCTCTGAATTGGAACACTGGTGAGGCAGATAACAATACTTTTGCTTCCTTCTGTTCCCTGAAATTCAATATTGTGTCCTCAGTTGATATAGTGAGCAGATAGTGTCACTGTGTGCAAAAAAAGCGTAAATCTTAGCAATGTCCCCGATACACCTTTTTGGGTATTGATTACATCTCAGAAACTCTGAGAAATGGTCAAGGAGCTTTTTATTAAAGCCCATGCCCCGTATTATTCATCCTACTTTTATGATATATTATGTATGAACTTTTAAAAATTCATGGGCTCTGCATTTTTTTTTCAGACRGAGTTAGCTTTGTGCTTATTTGGCAAAACGTTCACTAGCGTGGCTTTCATGTTTCATTGTCAAAGAGAAAAGTAGCTTCAAAAACAAAAATCACATAGAGGGAAACAAAGAGTACAAGAACAGAACATTGAACTTGCCTGTGCCTTTGATCTTGAAGTATAGTAGTGTCAACAAAAATGTAATCTCCCTTGTAATACGTACTTTAATGAAAAGGCATTGTTTTAAAGGTTCACAAAAATGCTAACAACCCTTTGCATTATATTTAATTAAGCCTTCAGGTTAAGTTGTTCTAATATAGAGTTTTGTGTTTTTAATGGTCTGATTATTTCAATTTTCTGTGATTTCTAGCGAAAATTACATTTTTAAACTGTAATATTACATTCAGGCCTTTTAACTCTAATTTCATTAAAGGTAATGACTAAAGAGTCATGATTACAAAAAACTAAAATTTCACCATGTCAGTTAATAGACCTATACACAAGTTGAGTGTATTTAATTAATGCATCATAAACATGCTATTCAAAGTACTTTCTTGGATAATTTAGAGAATAAAGGCAAATTGCAGGAGAAAAKTCCACTCTCTTTAGTGATCTGAATGCAATCTAGAAATTGAGTAGATATCCTACTTCATAATCTGGAGTGACATGATATTTTTTGCACATCTTCTCCTCTCTTAAAGATGATTACAGTAATATACTGTTCTTTTGCTTTGCTTAGATATCTCCATTTTTCCCATTGCTGGAACTGTAGGACCAAATGCCTTTCTGCTCTCTTAGGTGCAAAGGAAACATAGGCAGAGGATGGAGAGGTTCTCAGACTAGCTGAAGGTGACAGGAAGGCAATACTTGTCCCTGTGCTGTGATCTCTCTTCTCCTACAGGAGATTCTTAAAGGAGGGGATTTACAGGAATCCTTGCCTTAGATGCTGTGATGACTGGGACMCAGCCCATTATAAAGGGCAGGAATTCCACATGACGTGTTTTCCCAGTGCCACAGCTGGAATGCAGCAGAAATAGCCAGAACAAGCAGATGCTGCCCCTGGCCTCTGTATAGTCACCCTCACCAGGAGGGACATTGCCACAGCTGAGGAAGCTGATGGGAGGGGGTCTCCCATGGGAACTACAGCGTCAGAAATATAGACTAATTTGTCTCCACAAAGCAGGAAAGTCTGCTTCAGAGCCAAAAACACAGGCATCAGCCTGSCTCTGGTGCTGAAAGATGTATTCTTCCCAGAGCCAGTGGATTTAAGGGCTATTCCTTCTGCATCCGTTTGACTTCCTAGGAGAACCTGTACCAATAATTCCCAGAGGTGAAATGTGCTTTTGCTGCCTCTAAATGATTTTCCCATTCATAGGTTTTGCCTGTGACAAAGACTAATGATTTGCCCTGTAGTTATGTTTGTCAAAACCAGAGCATTATGATGTCAGCTGGGCGATGAACAGCTGTACTGATGAACTCCTCAGCAGTAAAAATTCTGCTCTCTCCCATTCAGCTGAGAAAAGGTTCGACCCTCATAGTAATAAATGGGAGGAACATGGGGGAATTAATGGAAGAAATTAGCAGAAGGCCAACAAACATGTCAGTGTATGAGAAGTGCCTACAAACTGAGCGTTGTTTCCGAGGTTTCCATGAAGAAGCTGTGTCTGGGGCACACACAGTTTTGATAATTTTTTTATGGACTCAATAACTTTAGGTTTCTCATTTCTTCCTGAGTGTAAAAGTAAATTCTTCATTAAAGCAAAATTAATGTGAGGTATATCTACATACAAAAATTAATAAATATTGTTTCAGTTTGCCTTAATGAAATCCAAAGGGAAGTTTTACGCAACGGAGTCATAGAATCACTTAGGTTGGAAAAGACTCTTAAGATCAKGGAATCCAACYKTTAATGCAGCAGTGCCAAGCCCACCACTAAACCATGTCCCGARGTGCCACATCTACATGGCTTTTAAATCCCTCCAGGGATGGTGACTGAACCACTTCCCTGMTCCAATGCTTGACARCTCTTTTAGTGARGGAATTTCTCCTGATATCCAATCTAAACGTCCCCTGGCACAACTTGAGGTTGTTTCCTCTTGTCCTATCAGTTTCTRCTTGGGAGAAGGGACTGACCCCGGCTCATTACAACCTCCTTYCATGTAGTCATGTCTGGTGTTCCTGGTAATTAAAAAGATGTCTGATTTCTGTAAGGAAACTGGAGAATAGTGCAAACACTTAACATTAAAGAAGCTCTAACGCTGTTAGGCTCAAGAGTATTAGTTTGAAAACAAATTAAAGGCATCCCAGCTACTCCTACAGAGGTTTAATATTTTACCTAAAGTGCTATCTACTCTTCATTACTCTCTTCCTCAAAGCTGGCACTTAGTCACAGTCAGCTGAAATTGCATTTGGAGAGGGGCGATAACTACACAAGTACTAAAGGCAGCCATAAAGTGTCAATAAATTGCATAAGCAAGAGGCTTCAGCTGTCTGCGAGCGACACGAAGATGGATTGTCCTACGTCAGAGAGTTTCTTAGACAAAGCTTTGAACTAGATAGGAAACCAAAATTAGACTGTAATGGAGAGATTGCATTCTCAGTGGACATTCTGCTCGGGATACTAAATTAATTTACCTTGTCCAGGGTGTACAGCCTCATCTGTTACATTGTGGGRCTATAATGCAGTTGTCAAGATGTACTTGTATTCTTATAACTTTGTTTTCTGTATCTTACCGGAGCACGCTGCTTATGTGTGAAGCATAATTCAAATAGACTCAGAATAATCTTTACCATAAGAGGAACAGAATACTAGTTCAAGAATAAAGAAGAAAACATTGAGGATTGTGTATTTTTCCCCTGACAAATGAAATTGTTAGCAATTTTTAATTTAGTTCTGTGTATTAAATTCACCAGACGCTAAATGGCATAACAGGAAGATGTAAGTAGCTTACTTGCTTTTTATTTGCCATTTTTAATCAAGGGGAAATTAAACGATCTTTTTCCACCCATAAGACATTTCTATTTCTTCTYRTATTTTAGGAATGCCAGCAGAATGTGAAATCCAGCATACCTGTCTTGAAATGCCAGAGTCAATTAAATATGACAGGTTCTAGCCGCCTGTATCCCCGGAGCAGCTGCAGCAGCAGTGAACTCTCCCTCTCAAGTGCTTGCAGTGAATATTCCAGTGGTTCCTCCTACACTTGGAATGATGGAAAGACAAGCAAAAGGGTAAATCAAATTAACTTTCTTCATGTATTAGCTTAAGCTAATCTGAAACAAGATTAATTGAAAAGCTGCCTATTTCAGAAGTTTTTTCACTTTCCTCTCTCTTTTAGATTGAAAACAGTTGTGCTAAACTGTCACCCCCCTCCAATTCATTTTTTAAGCAATTCCTTTATCRCTCCAGCTTGCTTACAGTCTCCTCATTTGTTCTGACATTTATTCTGTCTTTCATAGTCCAAACTGCTCTTCTTCTTTATCTTAATCCTTCCATTCATATTGTTCTTCTTACAGGTTTTAAATGCACTACAGCCTTCACACCACTATGAAATCCTTTATTAAAAAAGAACTTTGCTATAAATAGCAAAGAATGGAATGTAATGTCCTTATGCAACTCCTGTATCTCCTTCCCAAAATGGTAACATTTTACTGACAGCACTTTCGAGTAACCCAAGTGATTTTCATTTTGTTTTGACAGTCATCTGTGAGATGGGATAAAAGAATAAGCATTGGTTCTTCRCTCCCAAGCAACCTCTCAAGTCCTGCAGATGATCTACCTCCAACTCGTATCAAGGAAAACCATATCTTAGAAGGGCTGAAGAAATTACAGAAGCAAAAAATATTACTTGAACCACCTTCAGTAATATCAAAATGGGGTTACAAAGATTGCATGAACTCCAACGAAGGAATATATTCCCCTGGAGTGAAATGTGGTGGCCATAATGAACAGACTCATTGTAAGCCAATGGAAATGGGAAGTATTTGCATTGAACACAACAAAACTTTCTCTTACGATTCAGACTCACATGATGATGCAGATGATGACTCTTCATCCTTACTGTTGCTGCAGGAAGTACCAAGCAAAGACTGCAGRACCTATTGTAACAGATTAACTCATAGCATTTCTGACAGTCTCTTTGAGTGGGATCCGAATAGGAAACATTTGCCAGAAAAAAGTTYGTATTTTAATTCAAAGGAAAGACCTGAAAAATTGACTAGTTTTGTCAGTGGATTTCAGGCAGAAGCAAAATCATGCACCAGAGCAAAGCTGCCTGAGCTACAGTTAAATCAAAGCCATTCTAATATGGGCTGGAAGGACCTTAATTTTCAGCTTTCAGACACTGATGACAATGAAGTCTTGGATGAATTGCATATAGAAAGCAGTGATGAGAAAAGTCCATCAGATTTATTAGCAACTCCCTTTCCTGAGAAGTACACAAAGACTTCTGACATGCTCAAAGTCACGGAGAATTCTCAGTTTGCACCTACTAACAAAGAAGAGAACCAGATACCTGTTCACTCAGACATTAGGCCAAAGACATGTAATTTCATTAAACAACAAAAGGTTRTAAAAAAGACCTCTTCAGAAGAGTGCATTACAGTAATATATGATGCTGAGGATGGTGAGCCAATTGAATTCAGCTCACATCAAACTGGAGTTGTCACTGTAACAAGAAATGAGATTTCAATCAACCAGCCACAAGCTACATCCAGTGCAGAATACACTGAACTTATACCTCAGGGAAGAACTGATTTGCAGCCAGGACCCASTGCTAGAAACTACAGTGCTTTAGAAAGACAGGAAGATGAAACTGAGAAAAATACTCCTGAAGATAACACAGGGAATAAAAACACAGTTGTCCCCCTGACCTGCAGTGAATCTTCACGTTGTGGAAGAGTGACACAGCAAAATACTTCACGGCAAAAACTAGTGAAGCCAGYGTATGAAGCATCATACAAGGCCAATTCAACCTCCACTGTGCATGCAGGAATCAATCAAAAGCCAAATGTAACTAAAATACCCAGCAGAGGTAAATTTTCTCCCCAAAAAACTGTGATGACTGAGAGTGGGGAGACACCTGTAGCTCTGTCAGTGGGCCCCACAGCCCTTGAAAAATCACCTGCTCTGCCACCTGTAAAACTTTCAAGATTCAAAAAGGCRCAAAGTCCACCTCGTCATTTTGACTCAAAAGTTGACTTTCAGGTTCCAAAGCCCCCTGCCCATCCCCTGCCTGACTTGAAACGTCCAGGCAGAGAAGGGTCAAAGTATCCAAAGACTCAGAGCCCAGCATCACCACTGTTGCCTCAGCACCTTATAGAGCCCAGTAGCTATGGGGAACCTCCAACCAGAGACTTCCATTGGCATTCAGCAACTGTAGAAGCCCGATCTCCATCCCCACCCCTTCCTCCAGGCAGGTCAACATCCCTGTTGATTCGGCCTAATTATGCTAATTCTCCACCTCTAGCAGTAAAGCTAGGAGGAGGTGGTCCCACTGAAACAGCAAAAAATATACTGAAATCATCTCCATTAAAAGGAACTGTGAACTCTGGCTTTCATAATCAGTCTAGTCATGAAATGCAAGCAAAAAATGTATCTTCTGGGGCCAAAATTGAATTATCTTACCTTCAAGAAAATGCAGAAGGAATTATGCAAAATAAATGCACATCTCAGCAATCCCATAGTGTGTGCCAAGGACTTTCCAAAGTTTCCGCAAAGCAAGTCTGCCCAAAAACCCCTAATCAGCTGGGTCTCCACAGGAATCGTGACTATGCCAGCACAGATTTTCAAGCAGCCAGGTCCTTTTCTCTAGGTTGTCCATCACTGGAAACAGCTTCTTCACAAGACACGTATTCCAGCAAAAACAATATTTCCAGTGACACCGGGGTGGATCAGCTACAAAGGATGCCAAACATTCTCCCCGCAACTCCGCAATGTCATACGACAAGCACAAGTGAGCCTTTGCTATCTCAGGTAAGCAATTTCCCGTCAACACTGCTTCATGCCAGTGATGCTGCACATGCTACTCCAAACTCTAATGAGAAAGGGATGAAAACCCGTCTCCCCGTGGGACTGAAATTATTTGTCAAATCTCCCCAGCTTCTCCGCAAGAGCTCTACTGTACCAGGGAAGCAGGAAAAAGACAGCATAAACGCAGCTTCCAAAAGCAATGTGAGTTCAAGTAAGTACCAGCAAAGTGAGTCTGTGTGTGTAACCACCGAAGGTGCCRCGGATGCTGAATTGAAGGGCTCTAAGTCTGATACTGAAGTAAAAAATAATTTTGCTGTGGGGCTTAGTATGGACACGGCATCATCTCATTCGCATGAAAACTGCAACTTGGCAGTAGACAGAGGAGATGGATTAGAAAACAAATCAGTTAAGAGGTCTGTTTCTTCTAGCAACAAGTCGCACTTGAAGCCRGCTCTGGGCATGAACGGAGCGAAAGCTCGTAGCCAGAGTTTTAGCATTCACACGGGGGAGAAGCCATCCACCCCCGTGACAGAAGGTCTCGGAAAAGTACGGACTCAGATTATTACCAACACTTCTGATAGAGGAAATTCTCTAACGAGGCAGAACTCAGCCATGGAAGGACTTCAAATCAAGGCTGTTCCTGGGTCGGCAGTGGCGCCAGAGACTCTCTTGTATACTACTAAACCCACAGAAAATTTTTATCCCAGACAAGGTTCTCTTGGAAATATGAGTAGTTGCAATAGCCAGCATGGAAGCCCAAGCAAACTGCCCTTCAGATCCTCTCAAAAAGTAGACCCATTTCACAGCGCTTCAAAATGTGATGGAAACAAACCATTTTCTCAGAAAGATGCACGCGGCCTATCTGTGCAGAGTGAGAAAAGCACTGAAAGTTTTAAACAGGAAGGTCTAAGTAAAAAAAGTGTCCTGTCAGCAGAATTGGAGTTAGAAGCCTCAGCTACTGTATCTTCCAAACAAATTTTGTCCTTCCAAARCTTCGATGGAATAAGGTGTCCTCATAAACTGGAAGCAACAAAGTCGCGAGGACAGCAAATGTCTTTAAAATTAGCAGAAACCTCTGAGAAGGTCAATGATGTCTTGAGTTCACCATCTCTGCAACCTACAATAGAGGAGAAAGTCATGTTGTGCATCCAAGAAAACGTACAAAAAGGTCAGGGACAAACCAAATCTCCCACTGTGGAGACTAAACAAAAGACTGGGCCCTCTATAGCTAGTTGGTTTGGCTTCCGAAAGAGTAAGCTCCCAGCACTGAGTAGCAGGAAAACTGATGTTCCTAAAACTAAGGTGGAAAAAAAGGATGCGAAAGTTTCAGGATTTGGGATTAAGCAGGCAAAATTAGAGAGAAGAAAAGAAAAAAAGAAAACTGAACAACACTGTGAAATAGAAAATGAAATCAACAGGAGAACAGACAATGGTGACATTTTAGCCATGGAGAGCAAAATTCTGAGACCTTCCCAAGACCCTCCTGGTGAGARTGAGTGTGAACAAGTCAGAGGTTCCACCACAGCTGCCTACTCACCAAAAGACAGTTTTATGAGAGAGCTTTTAAACAGGTGAGGCTCTGGAACAGAATTTGGGGTATGTTGATGTCCATGTAGCTTTACAGATGCCCAGAGGCCAAGTTCAGTGTACATTCCTTTAGTGCTAAGAATGCACAGTAGCAAACAGTAGGTGCACAGTTGGGACTTTAATCTCCACAGGCAAAGAAACCCATTTTTAATGAGATGATAATTTTGTTCGTGTTACTTTGTTAACCAAACCATTGGTCTTTGAAATTAAAGRTAGGTGAGTTACATCCAAGTCGATAATTCAAATGATTCCAGAAATCAAGAATCTAGGCAGATGGTGTGTAAAGATAGAGGGTAATTAGGTACATGTTTTAATGTATTCCATCTTCCTGTATTGTAACCAGAAAACACATATTTGGTAACTTGTCAGAATTAATTACGTTTCTAGCTATCACAACCTTTGGTCACAGAAGAACTTAGCAATTGGTATATTGTGTTTTCTCGTTTGCCCCACAGCAGTCCCAAATATAATATAAATCATTATATGTGAAAGGCTAAATTGATATACTACCTGCAATTGCAAGTGACAGGTTTGATCAAGGCTAGTTAGAAACATTTATCACTCAAAGGTCTAGAGACAGAAAGATACAGAGAGGTTACTTTAAACATTAAAGGAATGGGAAAGTAGAGTGATTGAAGAAGGGCAATGTAATTTATCAGAGGAATCACTCTCTACCTGCAGAGTTGATAAGAAAGCAGCTCAGCAGACAGAAAGTGGATCAAATAATGTTTCCTACAGGAGTGTGTCGAAGGGCAGCTCCCAGGGCTCCTCTGTTCACGGCAGCTCTATCAGCTCTCAAGGAAACCACAAGAAAAACAGCAACACAAAAGCTGATATGGAAATGCAGAATCAGACCCTGGTAAGTGCTTCAGTACATGAAAACATTATTACCTTCTTTTTAACTTCTGGATGTGTTTTTTATTGCTGTTACAGGCAAACAGGATAATAACTGTTTATATATAAGATAGAAAGATTTTGTGTAGCTAGAGGATTGTGCATTAATACAAAAGTTGGCAGCTTCACTATAGGCCACATTATACAGCTAGTCATGAAGATCCTACTGCTTCTGCTGGCAATTCAATTCCAGTGAAGACACATGCACAATGATGCTATAATCATACTGTAGTAGAGTGAAATAATAGGACTGTTTTATTTTTTTTAATTTTTCCCCTTTCCCTGAAAATTACATGCCAGTATTGAACATTCYTCTGAATGTTATAGAAGTCATTAAGACTAAAAAGTGTACTGCTGATGTGGAAATGGCAAAGCATTTGACCACATTTGGAAATATTTGTCACTTAAGAGGGAATGTTCAAAAGCAAAAACWTACATTTGACCTGTGTTTCTCTTTGTGCCATTAAAAATCTCCCTGTTAATGCCCYGTAGTTAGTCTTATACTTCAATAAGGTACTAACTGTACCTGATAATTTAATTTACCCAGAGAGAAGGAATGTTGCAATTTAGAAGAAAAATCATCTTATTTTCTGTTACCTGCTAGATTCTGGTTCTGAGTTAACTTTGCTGAATTGAGAAGCGTTCACACAGAGTCGAGGATTGTAACCTAAAGTCAGAGTGCTCTTCCTTGTGAAGCTTCTTTTAATTAACCTTAGAATTTAATGAGCAATGTCTTGCCTMGCAAGGGCCTTTCCCATGAAGTTTTAAAGTCCAGCATGAGGAGAACAGAGATGCTTTAACCCTATAGCATTCTTTTCTCATTCCYGATAGCTGTCTTGACTGTATTATTATGATGATTATTAACCACAATCACAATTTTAACAGTCTGGAAACTTGTGCCAAATGTAATACTTACTGTGAAGCTGAGGCTATTACCTTTGTTTCTATGATAGAACTGAAGTGCAGCACATACAACTATTTCATCTGAGGGAATCTGAAATACAAATTTTCTGGGAACACAGTAAAAAGCTTCATAATGGGAACTGAAGAAACTCCTAGCATAGGGCTGATGTTTAGGATGCTTGATGTCAAAGCCTTCCATATGTGGTTTCAAATTCAGGCAAATATTTTTTTTTCTTTTTTTRCTTTAATACAGATGTCTTTCCTAAGAACATCTGCAAGGTCATTTTTTAAAACTTACAGGGAACATATGCAAAAYGAATGTGTTTGAAAACTTTCCTCCCGACTCCTGTGGTATCATCTCTTCTTTGAAAATGTAGATGTCTCCTGCATTATAAAACCACAAATTATAAGCATATCTAAGGCTGTCCTTGTAGTGTCACTGAAAGGAAAGAGAGAGAATGAAAGTCTGGAAATGTGCAATATGCAGGAAATTCAATCCAGCTGATCTAGAACTTTGATAGCAAAGCAGAGCCCCTTATCAGAGCCACTCAGTTTAACTATGCCCCATTTAATATGGTCCTGACAGCTTAGGGTATATCTTCACTGTACAGAAGTACAAAAAACTATACACATTGCTTCTACAATTTCTTTCCAACTTATTATTTTCTAATGCTTCAATAATTTGCTATGCTTTTTGTCTGTCATTTTGTGAAGTCTTTCTAAATGCTGCAATAATAGTCTTTTAAGTATAGCTTCAAGAAACACACTTCATTTTATGAGGGAACTACAAAGATTTTCCTTAATGTACATAAATAATGGAGAAATGCTAATTATACTACTTAGTTTTTAAGGACATGTTAGTCATGGTGAAAAAGCATTACCTCTGCTACACCATACRCTCTTTTGTTAGCAGGAAGACAAAGTATTTTTGTATTGTTTTTGAAGACTAAATTACATTATATGCTTCATTTTTTTGAGTTTCATATTGTGTTTATTGTGGCACTTAATTCCTGAAAGAAATATGTAGTGCCAAAAGACTGAGGACACCTAGAATAACAAGATTGAAAATGTGCTTACAGTTATTAATGCTAACTTATGAAAGAGATATACCTTAGGATTCCTCAATATRTGATATTTCATCTTGTCCTCCAAACTTCTGAAAGAAAAACAATGGAAAGTCTTTAAATTCAAAGTTCATGAATCTTATTACTATCATTTCCAGTTATTCTTTGGTGGCTGCTTACTTTGAAGCAGATTGCAAAGGGCTGGRAGATAGCTGTGACTGAAAACAGTCRCATGCAGTACAGTGGCCTGTTGTGCATTTTTTTGCTCATAAAAAGACAAAATTAATGCTTTTGGAGAAAACAGCATAAATCTTCTGAAAAGCCCTAAGCCAGGAAGATKTCTTTTCTTTTTTTGAACAATGCAAAGTGCACTCAGTCGTACGGTTCGGTGCTGAAGCTGCTGTATTTCAAAGCTGCATATCAGATATATGTTGCTGCTTTAAATCCTGGCCAGAACATTTTTTAACATTAATTTTCTAGCAAGTTTTTCCTTTAAAAGCTATTTAATTTTTGATGATTAAATCACTTTTCCTATGACGTGCCRGGTAAAGGTTTGAGGCACTATTATGCCATAACATATGCACCGATTACCTCTGATTTCTGTTCATGCAAAGAATGTTATTGCTGGACTGCCACTGAATTTATGGAAAAAGCAATGTTCCACCAATGGTGGCCTTGTGCATTCACCTTCAGAGGGATACACTTCCCGTTAGCGTTCATCAAAAAAGCACTTTGCTCTAAAGGCCAGCCAGCAGAAATAACATAATACTTTAGGCTACACCAAGGATATTCCACATTCTCCAGTACTTTTTCATGTCCTTGGCTGGAGCTTAAGGTGAGATAGAATCATTTTTGTGCTGCGCTGCTTCATTTCATCTTTGTGATTTTATTACAGCCCTGTGTAATGTAGAAAAGGCACGGGCTCTGCTTTGTGAGGTGGAAGCGTGGCACCAAAATCAAGACACCAGGAGTTTTGTGTAGCACTCCGTGTGTGCAGTCTGTGTGTTTGGGGAATACCCAGGCATCTATCGCAATATTGTGAAATGTCACAGCAGCACTAAGCCATGCAGTCTGCAAATGTGAGAAACTGTTCTACCCGGAATTTGGTGCCAAAATGATCACTCACCTCCTCATTTTCCACTGCCTGAAGAGAGTCRTTTCAAAAGAAAGAAAAGATGTAATCAAATCTCTGGGATTGAGAGATTATAAATGCACTTTTAGAAATCTAGAGACTGAGTCTTTGGTGTCTCGGGCTGGTCACARGAGGTCAATAGGGCTACTTGTGTAACCCAGGAAGCAGAATTTACAGTATGATCATGATGATAAATTCTAGTGGTTTAGATTACAAAATGTGCTATTGTTATCGTGAGCGTGCTGTAAGCAGTTTAAAACAGCAGAGAGTGATTAGCAAATAATTTAAGATCCCTGAGATATTGAAAGCAATTTTTCCTGTGGTGTTGGCTTTCCTCCTCTAATCTCCCTGGAAGTATCTTTATTCCTGGTTGATTTGTGTAGCGTAGCAGGAAAATATGTCCCTTGATCTGAATTGTGGCCACTGATGGCTTGTAATGGAGGGGGATTTCACTGTGTGCTAGGGAGATACTCAGATTATCTGTACACTTGGGAAATAGGAGGGCAGAACAACAGGGCAAAAATGCATCTTTGTCAGAAAAAAACAGAATATCTAAGGGATTTGAATAACACAAACCTGAATACCACATACAGGCTCTTAGAGTGCACTGCATTCTTAAATGTAGTTTCTCTCTCTGTTTAGCTAATAAATGCTTTTTAAACAGAGGTGGAAATAAAACCACCAAAGTTCAGTTTGCAAACTGAACTAAAGTGATACCACACCACATAKTAAGTTTTTCTTTTGAAAAATTGCATCTTCCAAGGGTGTTTTTGCCTGCTGCRTTTTGTGACTTTGAATGAAATTAAAGTTGTTATGCTCAGCTATCATTTGTAGAATGAGACAGGTTATATATTGCACTCTTAGCTGCCCTGTAACTTTACTCTGGTTTATTTCTGAAAAAATATTCTGTAGTTATCATGAAGCAACATAAACAGAGTCACAGATGTTCTTCACTTTTGTTGTTGCACTGTGTACAGGCTAAAGTAGTCACAGAAAACCTGCAAGAAGAAGAGGAGGACACCATGACAAGGACTACATGTCAGAGTCATGTGATAGGTACAAAATTATATTTTACACTGGATTTTRTTGCTGTTAGTTCTTGGAAAAAAGACGTGTTTACTTCTCATTACGTTATTTGCTTGCCCATTAATTAATTAATTTAGCTCTGTTCCTGGATAGCCAGATTTCATCAGCTGCATGGCAGATGAGTACACATCAGTGCCATTGTGGGTCAGTGCAATGCTCGACAGAAGGGCCTTGGGATCTGGTTATGAAAGATGATTTCAGCCTCCAACACTAGTGGGTTACATCTAGTGGCTTAACATGAGGGTTGTTGTGCATGACATTTTCAGTGAGAGTAATACTGATAAACTGTAACTCTGTCATCTGGCCTCGAATTAGCAAAATTTGGAATAAAATTCTAAATAGAAGAATAATTACTGTGATAAACTAAACTCTAGGGAGYTGCTAACAGGTGTCTGTTCAGAAGACCTTAAAGCTGTTCTTGAAAATAAAGTTGCCTTTGCTCTTCACTTTTCAGAAGGGTAGCACCAACCACCCTGCCTTGTGATTGGCATGTACTAGTTTTTAATSTTAGTACATTTAAAAATATCTAACAGGCAGTGGAGGACACTGAAAGTAATTTTGTTAGCCAGAATCTCTTTCATTTCACTAGTGCTGTCAATCCAGCAAGTGGGTCTGAACAGAGGCATCATGTCAAAACACATTTCTCTTTGGRGCAGTAGGAAAATGTTTGCATGCTTTATTAACTTGCACAGCCTTTTCAGTCCCAAATTCAGACAAATAAACTCTGGCTGWGATACTTGAAGGAAAGATCCCTAAACTGTTCCCTCTCTGAGAACTCAGCCCTAACCTGGCTCCGTTACAKCAATTAAATGACAAGAACTTTGTATAATGCAGTGTAAGACTCTCRGGACATTCTGAGCAGGTAGGCACTAGCCCTGCAAACAGAAATATGTGCTTCTCAGTCTGTGAATAAAGGACTTATTTTCTGTTACCAGAAATTGCCCAGCAGAGAACAACTCACTTAACRTTGTTCAGAATTATTTTTCCTCACACCGAGATAATTATTTTGCCTTCATCCCAAAAATTCTCAAAACTTTTAGTTTGRATTTTGTGAAATGTTTCAATTTAATTTTCTAACTTAGATACCGAAAAAGGAAAGAAACAACTATTTGCAGAGCTTTTTTCCTAAAAATAATCCGGAGCTTCCTTGGTACTCATCAGTGTAATTGGTGGTTGTGGCTGAGGCCTGCTTGCTATATTTCCATATTTTACTTTGTTATTGGCTGCTGTAATATATCRTGCTGGTGGCTTTTGAGAGGGTTGATATTTTGCTCCTCCCACAGGCACCAAGTGAGTCTCTGACAGGACATAGTGGTTGKGGAGCAAGTTGGTTGTCATTCCCTCCAGTCAGATTTTGGTTGTGCCTTGGGCTCACGAGGTCATCACTGTGGGACCAGCTCTCCTGTCCACCAAAGGCTGGTTTTGCAAGGAAAATAGCTATTTCTTCCCCTTTTTCAGGGCTGATGACATGGAGAAAGGGACAGGTACTTTAGTGCATTTGTTCTGCTGGGTTTGATCAAAACTGTTAACAAACTTAGAGCTGAAYGTATAGAAGATGTAGAAAGGCTATGATTAAGCAGGGAAAACGTTTTTTRTATGGCAGAAAAAACATGYRTTGCTGTACTTGTCACTAARATAACTAAATTGACATCAGTCCTGCCCAGTTGGCAGGATACTAATATTGTATATTGTACTTCAACATATATTTAAAACATTTTGAAAGTTTTTTAAAATATGTTACACCCTGKCTGTCTTTGCTGTAGTGTCAGTGAGGAAGCCAAACGTGGTCCTGGCACCACAGATGCTACCAGTGCTCCCACCCCCACAGACAGCACATCTAAGAATCCATGAGTGTCACTTTGAGGTCCAGTCATCTTCAGAGCTCTTTCCTCAAGCCCTTTGCAATAAAGTAGTTGGGTTTTGAAAGAGGGACGAAGTGGAAAATGCTAAAATATCTAGTAAGAGGAAGGACATGATAAAATGATTGACTTTCCCTTCATGTCATGACAGACTCCYCAGCTCAGACAGGTACAGCAGGGTCTTCAAGTATTCCTATGAATAAAATTCMTTTATTGAATGCCCAGATGATGTGKCAAGCTCCTGACAGTATTGTTCCCATGTAAACATTAAAAAAAAGTGCCTTCAGTTTACAAAGAAAAAGAATTCTGTTTCCCCCAAGGGAGTAAAGTGTCATTTTTTGTCTTGAATTTCCCCATTGTAACAGTGGCCCCCAAACTTACAAGACAGTTACAGATGACACCTTTACATACAGAATGCAATAATTGGAGATCTTGAGAAAAACAAAGCATTTGTTAAAAAGTTTGACGTTTTATATTTCAAGTACTRTTTCAAATTAGCAGCTACTCCTGGAAAAGTGTGATTGTATTAATTATAATGCATTAAGAATTTTCATTGATAAACAGCTTCAAGGGAAAAGTCAAAAATCCCTGGCACAAGCAAACAAATGCTAATTACTGAGGAATTCATTTTTGCAAACAACTTCTCATGGGAATACTAGGGCATGCAGCAACAGTRTTTTTGGGTAGACACAAATTAACAGGTTGTTTTCTTTTCGGAAATATATCTGTAATGAACAGGAAATTTAGTCATAAGTAATTATATAACTCTTCAGTGTTGATATGAACCTCTGCTAAGGCTGAAGGGAAAGACTGAATGTGCCATTTTCTCAGGCAGCTGCATGATGGTAATTTTTCTGGGTCCAGTTTCCTTTTCTCTTTGTTACCCCAAATGGGTGACAAATTCTCTAGAGGAGCAAGTCAGCATGGAATAAGCTTTTTGCTAATGATRTACTCAAGCTTTGCACAAAACACACCCTTGGCATAAACAGGCTGATAAGAAGTGTCTGAGAAAGTTTCAAGTCTGTTCTTATATTTATACTCAGGTTTCAATACAAAGAAAGAGGATTTCTTTTTTGTCAGAGATATTTCTCTATRTGAGTATGTTTATTCACCACAGTGGATTTCCAGCAGTCATCTCCTCCTTAGCAACCTAAGTGAATCAAACAAACGATTCTAGTCTAAAGCAYTGATGGAAGCATGGACAGGTCATCTAAAGGAATTGTTTTATTGGACTGGAAAGCTTATGGTTTCAGATGTTATATTTAATATATCGCTGATTGAGCTAAAAGGGCAGATTCATTGTTTAATAAAAGCCTGTTGAGTTTTGACATCAGGGGCATCACTGCAAGTAGATTTTTTCCTCAAAATGACATCACTGGTAAAAATCAAACAGATTTTAACAGTCTGAATAACCTGCAGTTTACTTGTGGGTTCTCTGGAGAGCRAATACTTGATAACATGAGAATTGGTAGTAGCAATCAAAAATACATCTGGGTGTTGTTGGTCCTGCCTGCTCCACTGGAAGTACAAGGTACTTCCTGCTCAAGTTGTGTGGGGAGCTAAATCCCTGAGGCAGGCTGGGGTTAGAATCTACAGTACAAAGAGTCACAGTTCTTGGAAAGAAATTACCTAACTGTGCATTGACCCCTGTTGTTTGTTTGGAGAATTTCAAGTGAAATTCAGAGCCGGGCAAAAATTGTGAAGATAAATGTAGCCAGAATTTTTTAAACTTTGAAGAAGGACTTGGGACTAATTTCTGTCAAATTTTCATTAGAGGTCYGAGTCAGTTGCTCAAAATTGATTCRTCTACCATTAAATGGGAGCCTTGTAGATAATACAGAGCAAATGCCTTCAGAGACTTAAAAGGGTTTTGAAAAGTCTCTAGCTGGATAGAGGGTTGGGCTTCYACACTATCAAAGCAACATTAAAAGTGCACCGTAGACTTTGCTGCTTTGTGCCAGAACAAAAACACACACTGAGGTCAAGGGATTCTTTTGTAGCTCTGCTGTAGCCCAGCGCTCAATTCCATTAAAGTTCTTGATAATCATCTGCCTTATGGCAGGCTTTATCATCGTTTTTTCTGCTTTCCAAGAACAACCTTTCAGAAGGGTTTTGCAGTGTAATTTAAAGGCAGTCTGGTCAGAAAAAGGAAGAAACTTTTCTCTTTTTTTGAGAAACTTTTTGGAGATTTGTCTTCTTTAGAGTGCGTTTGGTTGGATCCCTTAGATGCTTAATGTTCTAGAAAGGAAGTGTAGTGGGTATTTTATAATATGTTGCATTGTGTTTTAAAATYCCCCCCTTTAAGCTTTATATGCAGCAAAGTGATCAAACTCCGTTTTCAGTGGAAGCCAGGAAAGTCCTTCACAGCAAGTTTTATAGATAAGTTGCAAGCWGCTTGATAGCAATTTTACAGATCTACTGATAGCAAAGGTAGAACACATAACGTTGTAGATTTAAGTGGGCTTGACTTAAAGTRAAGTGTCAGCATTAAAATTGTTTGTATTGATGTATCAAATACTAAAGATGATAACCTTGGCTGTGTGTTCTGATATTGTTTTATTCAGCACCCAGTAGCCATATGATGAAATTATATATATGATAATAAAAAACCCCACACTTCATGAGCAGACTTTTCTATGAGGAGAAGGACCTGCATTCTTTCTAGTGCCTCAGATAAATTTGTCTCTGAGTCCTGTTTTCTTTCTGGTTCTTACGTATGTTTTTCCACAAATACATCCATTTACTGCCAAGATATTATTTTCTCACCTTTCTCCTCATGCCTGTTCACCTGCATCATTTAAAATTGGTGGTCACTCTTGAATTCTTGTGTGTGGTACCACAGTATTGCTCATTGTCTGACTCCCCACAAATCCAGCCTACCATTCAGAGCCTGCCTTTCTGTATCCATACCAATAACCATTTCTGACCAACAAATCCTTGCTCCAGTGTAATCTGCCTTTTTTCTTGTGGTTTCTTTCTCAAATCTAGACCTGATGAACRCTGGAACTGAGAAAGTATGTTCCAGATTTCATTTCTGAATGTGCCATTTAATGTACATACTCATAGTGCTTAGTTATATAAATTATCCCATGTCCTATTCCAAAGCTTGATGAAAACAATAGCAGTCCCTCTGCTTGTTTAATAAGCTKGTACCAAACTTACCTCCCTCTGCCAAACCAAAGACTTGGTTTTGTCCAGCGTTTTGCAAACTCCTAAAACTTYCTGTGTTTTTACTGGAGGAACTAAGTAAATGGCTATTGAATTCATGTTTTCTCATTCTTGGGGAATGGAAATACATGTGAAGGAAACAAGCCTGATTAATGTGGTAAATACATTAAGTTKGACGTGCATCATCCTAGAGCATGTCCATTAAGTCTGATATATTTGAGCAAACACATTTACAGTAAGGAAYCCTCAAAACATGGAGACAGATTATGTTAGGTCAGTAGTGGATTACTGGGGTAAATGTAACTGGGAAGAGTGAGAGAGGAAAGATGGTGAGCAAACTGATCTGTATTACAGCCTGTGCATTCAGTAAAGGGAGGTGATCCACATCACTGTGGAGAGGCAAAGGGATAGTCCACAAGTTGCTTAAATGCCCAGCAAATCTTTGGATGCATTTAATGAAGTTAATATTCAACTGATAAAATGTCTTCTGACCTCAAAAGAAATCCTCTCTGGTCACGAAGTCTCAATGCCTGAGAAAACAATTTATCACTGTCGGCATTAATTCCTTTCGTCAGGCCATTGACAGCAGTTGAGAAGAACCGTTTAGCAATCATCTTRTCACTGATATAGCAGTTGAATCATTCATTTACACTTTTTCAGATAAAGGWAAATTGTTTGCTTTATCTTCCCCATCACCACCCAGCAAAGATGTGGAATGCCTAGAAGTCTCTACACGTGAGGTTGCTGTCTATAAAAACCATCAAGCCAGACCAGTTATCACTGAATCCGTTTCCAGCCTGGGTCTGTTCCTATTTCACATCTGAAAAATGTTCTATTTTGATACAAGTTGTGATAAGGTATTAGATTTTTCATGCCCTGTATGAGCTATGGTAAAAGTATGCATGAATTTATTTGCACATCAGTAACAAAGCTATTTTCCAAAGTCCCATGTGYGTGTGGAAGCTGAGAGGTAGGTGTTAGATCTGTAGGTGCTGGCTGGATTGCTTAGCAAGTGTATTAGAACCTTGAAATGGGAGTTTGGTGTAGCAGGCAACTTAAAAATCTTCTCCCTTTCTGTGTCTAACCAGCTTCCAGCTTGCATATTAGTCCAAAGGACTAAGTTCCCAATAGCTAAAACAATTGTGAATTCATAAATAGTAAAATAAACATCTTGCCTCTATAGCAACATTGGCATCCAAAGTTGTTCGTAAAAAAAATCCCAAAACAAAACAAAACCCCTCAAAACCTAGTGCCGTAAGAGTCCTGGAAGATGTGAGAGACCATCACAATCTCCTTAYCTATCATGGTCTCACTGTCTTCGGTATCTTCAGACATGTGTGAAAGTGCACAAACAGAACTGAGCTCAACTGGGTAAAAAGCAGTTGTATTTGTACTTTGACTTACCAAAATACCTCCGTCAGTCCCTCTAACTTTATGCCATTTGCTGCCTCCRTGTAATATCCCCAATGCATTTACATTTTCATGCAATTATCAAGCACTCTCCTTCCGCTTTTGTACTGCCTTCCCAGGCAGTGTGCAGCAGCATTCAGTAACTACTATCCCAGGCCTTGCTCATCAGAAATACACTGGTGCATAAAGCTGACTAAATATCCTTTCCTTCTACYGAGTTACTCTGCATATTCCCAGTGGAATTTTATTAAAATACATGACCACTTTTTTGTGTGGTTTCTGTATGGGTGAGAAGGTGAATGGGTTACTCTGCAGAAGGGAGAGGACCGAGAGAAGAGTGTGGCATGATGTGGGTTTGGACCACTAGAAATGGGATAAATAATGTCTGCTGTTTTCTTGATTTGTTTGACATTTGGGCATTTCTGCACGGATTGATTTTGAAATGATGGTCTGGAGGAGTCTATGATAATAGAGTGAAACTTTCTGCGCATTTTTCTAGTTGATACTTGTGTTCCGTGAAGATGATGGAAAACCTTGCCAATGTGAATAATAAGAAACTAACATCCATTAATGTCTTCTAATTTATGTCAGCTTACCTTCTTCACAGTCTGGCAAAGACAAATCATTYCTTTGTACTTTAAAGATAGTATACATAGCATTTGTCTAATTGCCAATTCTTCTACAGCACTGCTGCAGCCTACTGTCTAGCTTGTCTTCCTTCTGTGGAGAGAATTAATATTTTGGATCAACACTTCCTTATTAGCCACAATGATTTGCTGTTAATTTACTTCTTYGTCATTACATCTAGTCACCCAGAAATACCAAATTTTATCACTAGAATGAGAAGTGTGGCTCTTTATGCATTATATATAGGATACAGTCTAATTATTATTCAGGATACTGAGAATCTGCTGGTCTCATTCAGGCTTAAAATGTCAATTAAATGGGATGGCCAGGTTCTTCGACTCTGAAGTTAATGCTGCTGTGTTGATTTACAGTACTTTACAGTCTAGCCCAATCTATATTCATTTTTATCACTCAAATCAGGACTGTGCCTGATTATCCTACCTCTTACAGGATAGTGCACGCCAGTATTCTCTGTAACAGTATGAGTCCTTCTGTTTGAAACTTTTCTACTTTACATGTTTTTCGCTCCTGGCAAGGGCCATCTGTAGATGTGTGTGTGAAGCTTCAGTCGTGCATTTCCCACTAATTCACATACCTGGAACACAACTGAGCAAACTGAAAAGCATTTCGGGTGAGGATATGTTATTTTAAATATGTGTTTCATGTGTGCTCACAGGGACTTTGTGCTCCTTTTCTACAATGAAATCTAGTGTAACGTTTATGAAAAATACATTTTCACCTGAATTATCAATTAAGTTTGACTGTATCAGCATATGCCTTTCCAGATTCTCACTTTGAGGATAGGATGCCTATTGCTAATTTTGTTGCTGTTTTTAATTGAGTTTGAGCTTTGATTTATGTCTTCAATCCATCACCTGAATTGTTGACATAGGATTATGCAATTAGCCATTATAGCAAACAGACTCTTCMAAAAAAATCACTATAAGAGAGAAATAATACCTGTACAATTAATGCATAGTTTTTAACTCTAAGTGAACTCAGTGCATGGACAATTCGCTGTTAGGAAAGGAAAAGGAAATCAACCAATATATTTGCAGTGAATAATTTCTCTACTTTCTTTCTTTAACAGGCAAAGAGGTGCAGTTTGTTGTTTCAAAGTGGTCATTCTAAAGGTGTTTCTGTAACACCCTATAACATGGCATACRTTTTTTGCCAAGAATAGATTTCATGGAAAAAGTACCTGTTCATTCTCCTGGCTTTAAATCATGATGGTTTCTTACCAGCTCCTGCTTGCATGCAGTTAGTTCCACATTGATTCAGCTGGTTTGGAGGAGCTGAACTTGGATACTGAAATGGAAGTATTATAGTGCACCTAAAAGTTACTCAAAGCTCTCTGCAMTCACTCTAAGTTTTCACGTCATTAATTAAGAAATAAAATCAGTCTGTTTCAGGTATGCATGTATATTTTTAAGTGTTTGTTAGCAGTACCCTTAAGTAAAGCCATCTGCAGGGCAAAACTAAAAATAAATTATTTAAAGCTTTATTTAATATTCATGTGGCTTTAATTTCAGTATTTTTTTGTACTAACAAACAAAAAGCAGTGATGTTACAAAATAAATATAGTATGTTCTCTAGTGCATTTACAAAACCCAGAGCTTCCTATGCACTTAGAAATTGGTCTGTGTTTACCAGAGACAGCATTTATGCTTAAAGCACTATCCCTAGTCCTATCTGTTGGGAATAGAAAAATCAAAGAAAGTATCTCAATGTGAGTGAAACCAAACTCCAATTTATAAGAGAGTTGCTTAACAGCAAGTAAATCAGTGCTTCCATCCCRTTATCCTTAAATGCTTCCAGCGCACTCATCGGTGAACAGAAACCCTACATGGAGCAACCAAACGCTCCCTTGGGCACTGTGTGCAGCCCGTGTCTCCGAGATGCTAAGTGTGACCTCTCCACTTCTCTAACTGTGGCCTAATGCAGTTATTCTTAAAATAAACCAGCTGCCTCTAATAATATCAGCAGAAAAACAATCTTAGTGTTTCTTGTAAGTATTTTGCAGCTTGCTGTTAAGTCCTGAACAACCTCCACAAAAGCTGAGTGGAGGTATCTCCACACAAGCATTATTCTTGGAGGGGATTGCAGGTTGGTTACGCACTGGCTGCCAAACAGCTACGTTCTGTATCCTCATGACAGCACTGTGTGATGGAGAAGTGTGATTAGCTCTGTGTTTTAATGTGAAGAACTGGGGCAAAAAGAGAGAGAGAGAAAGGCCGGTGGTTACATGGAAAATGTAACCCTTAGCACCTGGGTAAATAATGAACCATCCTTTCTTGGGCTTTGCCACTGACACGTAGGATTTCTGGGAGTTGGGGTGTGTGATTTCTGTTAGAGGACAGCAGGTGAAGGGAAGCATCCATCTGTGCCTTGAGTGAGCCATYCCCTGTCAGATGTTCCCGAGACTGCAGTTTCTGGCTCCCAACCTTCACATTTCAGGGTACTAAGGGAAGCAGAAGGCTTTGCTCAGTGAAAAAGCCTGGGAAAGCCACATTTCTGCATTGCCACGGACCTGTTGCTTACCTTGGATTCACACCTTGCTTRAGATGTGAGGGCTTCTCCTTCTTCTCAGCTGTTACTCATCTCTGACTTTCTCAAAGACAGTTGCAAAGTTGTAAGGCTGATTGGCAGTGTGGATGTAAAGCCAAAGRGGGACATACAGCCAAAAAAGAACAGGAATAGCTCCCCAAAGAATTTCTAGGCTGGTCTCATCGACAGCCAGGCTGGAGCTGGACCTCATTTAATTACCTTTTACACACAGCTTCAAGTTGGTCTTCAAATGAATTATAAGTCTCGATACATCCTTTCTAGTAGGACTAAAATTGTATCTGTTCCTAATATCCTGTCTCCTGAGAACAGTGAGGAGATTTTGAGAAAGAAAATGTAACAGCATAATACAGAGAGATCATTCCAGATGTCATTGCTTGTGGGATTTCCGCAATGAAAACTGCATGGAGACCTTTGTATTTAATAGACAGTGAGAGATGTGGAGTAGAAAATTCCARATATTATCCAAGTTCTTCTTCCAGCTCGTTTTGTTCTCTGTAAAAACCCTATTCCACATAGTTTGCCACTATTATAAACATGCAGGGACCAGATCTCAATGCCTGGAGGAGGATAGGAAGCACTTAGTGAAAAAAATAAGTCCGTAGATAACTGCTAAATTGGAGTACAAGATCGTTAGTATTCACTAATAATTAAAACTAATCTTTTGACTTACTAGTAGAAATGCATTTTGAGACGGGACTGGAATTGAAATGAGGCAGCAATTGTCTGTTTCAACTCAGAAAATACACTTCAGATGGGATTGTGGTCATGGAAAACTGTGAAAACAACTGACAAATTATTGGATAAATGACATATTGAAGTTTTTGGGTTTTGCAAAATAAAGCGTGACTAGGAAGAAAATAGAAAGAACACTGAATAAGTTGGTAATGTGTGTATATATTTTGTTTATTGTTATTTTTATTATAAATAGACATATATTGTAATCCCAGATTCAAGTAGCCATGAATGAAGTTCCATCATTTGAAAATACACAGCAAAATCCTCCTCCCATTTACCCTTCCTTAGTATATGTTGGAAATAATCCCATGTCACCAGTGCGGTACCCAAGGGAGTGTGAGGCTGTGAAAACTTGGGTCTTTCCTAGTTTTACCTTGGAGARCCTTTGGGTTTTTTAATTTTGCATACTGATTATGCCTCAAATCTAGATAGAAAAYAATAATGCACTCATCTTTGACCAATTGGATCAAATTATGGTGTAAACCCAGAAGGAATAATCTACTTAAAATTGACACTGATTTGGCAGAAATACATTTTCTTTTTCTTGTGGTTGCTTTAGCATTGCAGATGAAGAGAAGGATGTGCAAATAAAGAGATCTGTTTTGCCATCTGTAGTTTAAGTTCTTCCTGCCAATGCCACGTGTAGCTTAAAGATGTTTATTAACTTTTAAAAGAATTTTGCAGGGACCTATTTACATTTGAAATATTATTCTGAAAAGAAAAAAYGAAAATCCATTAATTTTTAATTTGGCATGTCTCAAAATGCTAGAAAGAACTATACTCCCTTTGTGTTTCAGAAGAAAGCCACTACATGTTATCTGGTTCCCTGTGCCAGCTTACTGGAAAATCTTGAACTTTTGAATGCAAAGAAAGGTAATTTGTTAGAATTTGTGTATTCTGTTACTGATGGGAACTACGTCCTTTCATTTTAAATGTCCTGGGTACTCCTTGGAGAAAGCCTGTTCAGTGTTATGTGCCTCTCAAAACCTTTCAAGGCTTGAGTCTGTACTTCTGAAAACAGCTTGCTGGAAATTTCCCAGTGAAACTGTTCTTGATACAGAGCTATTTTTGACTGRTTTTTTTTCCTGAAAATGCCTGCTTTCTGTGCAGAATTCTGGTGGTTACTTAAAGGTTTCAGCTGAAATTTGTGTCAATCATGTACAGTTTTGTAGGCCAAAACTTGAAAATTTATGTGAGGAATATCTCAAACCAGCTGTAGTGGTGAGCACAGGGGAGGATTCCACATTTTTCATGAGGTGGGATGCTTCTTTGAAAGAAAATACGTCCCTGTAATACTAGTATTATACCTGGAAAACCTGCTGTAAGCAGAACTACCWGTGATCTTTTTGACATAAAATCCATTTGTCCTCTTTGTTGCCATTTATTTTTAATGTTAAGATAGACTGGCCATCAAAGTTAAGTAATGTAAACACTTCTAACTTTGCCACCTCCAAATAGAAACTGTTTGTGTGTCATTTGAATAGAAATAAGGTCTATTTGCAGTAATTGCATCTGGTATCCATCAGTGTGTTTCATTGGTACCATCATGGTTCTGCCTGATGGGGAATGGCTGAGGTTATTGAGCTGCTYCTGGAAATCTCAATCCCCTCAAGCAGCACTAAGAGGCAGCTGCCTCCTGTCAGTCGTGGCACAAGTGGGCAGAGAGGCAAAAYTGCAGTTACAACACAGTAGGACCTATAATTATTCCCTCTCTGGACCTGTCAGTCCTTCCCTGGGTGCCACCATCCAGGAATGTCTCCTCTTATGATGCCTAATTCAGAGTAGGTGAATTGCCTGATCATTTTGAGTGATCCTCTGTATGCACATGTATCTGTTTAATAGAATTKCTGATTGATGCCTTATTTTAGCTCTGTGGGTGAAACTTTGGATCCTGTGGTTTCCGTAAAGATTTTTATGGATGATTTAAGAATCGCAGTAAAACTCACATATTGCTTTAAGTAGATGGTCAAAATAACCAGGAGTTATTTTATAAAGTTCTTAACAGTATAACAGTCCCTATGTAAAGGACTTGTATAATTTGTGAATAGACTGAGCATCTGTGAAACTCACTTAAAACACAACGTAAAAAGACTTTATTAGAATGTGGATCTTTACCTGAGGAAACATTATGAAACATTCTCCAGTTACTCAGTTAAAGGTTTGTTTGCAATAATGTGTGGCATTATATCCCCTTAGCAAAATCATCTTTTCCCATTATTGAAGAAAAGCGTATTCAGAAGCTATATTTAAAAGCTATGTCATCACTCKTGTCTTCTGTTTAATGAAATTCATGAAACCTCTTCAGTGCTAGGACTCAACATAGGTTCAACATTAGGAAGAATAACATGTTCCTAATCTTAATGTGGGACAGATTTTGCTCCATTGCTTGTTTTGAGTAATACCCTGTTTTGCAACCCTCAGTGTAGAACTTAGCCTGGGCTGGACCCACATTTTTTGTGTTGTGCTGGAAG
The DNA here is from genome assembly GCA_018881555.1 of Amblyornis subalaris. Lineage (NCBI taxonomy): Eukaryota > Metazoa > Chordata > Aves > Passeriformes > Ptilonorhynchidae > Amblyornis > Amblyornis subalaris. The sequence continues at coordinate 1,696,450 of JACAXG010000074.1, forward strand.
CAACTCCCTTTACAGTAGCTCTTCCATGTTTCCTTTTATTTTTTCCCCCAAATCGATTTTCCTTTCACATGCATTGTATGAAAGGAGGAACAGAGAGAGGTGGTGTAGAACAGCATAAAGCAGCGTGGTACCAGCTCAGAGTGAGAGCTCCTCTTGCCCTCACAGTGACCGAGAGCAGTGCTTCTGAAGTAACACAAGAGCAGGGTCAGCACTCAGCTTCCCYGGGTATTCTGTTCCAGTCTCCAATRATTTGTACCAAGGATGGTTTCTGAGCTAGAGGTGATGTGTTTCTGATATCTTTGTGGCAAGTGTTTCAGAAAAAATAAAAAAAAAGAGTTGAAGAATAATTAGGTTTAATGATTTGTTGCTGGTATTTAAGATGCATTTTTAAATTATCTATGCTCAGGAGAATGCCCTAAAATACTTCAATGAATTCTAAGTTGTCAGTTCTAATCAGTGGAGTCTGTTTACTTCTAACTCTTTAATTTTTGCATTTCAGAGGAAAACGTAAAAAAACCCCTACAGAATGAGCTGCTAGAGATATTTTCTTCAGTAATGATCTGRTTTTTAGAATTCCTGATATCTGCCAGCCTGAGTGTATGTCCGTTTTCTATTCTCCTCTTGTCTAGACCCTCAGAGTGGTGCAGAGTTTTCACAGATCSTTTTTATCCCATCTAATTTGGGTGCTGACTCTGTGTTGAAGAGACCTTGGTGGTCTGCTGATACCAGAAAATGTTGGTAAAGCACCAGTGATGATGCAATATTGCAAAGCATTGTCCAGCTGTACAAATCACCGTGGTGTCCAGCTGATGATGTAGGACATGAACTGTATGATCATCTTGCCTGTGGAAATATTAAATCTGAAACTTATTGAGAGGTAGTTCAGCAAACTTTCAGAAAAGTTTCTATGCAGTGTTAAATCCTTTTGTCCAGTGGCTGAGAAGCTTCTCAGCATTTAAGGTCTTCCTCAAATTTTCCACTGAGCTCTTCCAACATCCTGTCATCAAAAGATTTCCATGCAGTCAGGAGTTTTTTGGTCTCCAGGAGATATCTATAAATTCTTCCTTGTTTCTGTTTTCAGTTTGGAAATGTTCCTCTACAGTAGGACTTCCAGGGACTTTGTTTTCAGTCCAGACTCAAATCCCCATGATGAGAGGGAGGGAAGGGGCTGTTTCAGTACTTCAGGCTTCTGATCCTAGTCTGATTATTCAGTGAAATGGCTGATAGTGAGTCTCTCTGTAGTAGTCCACTAATACCATTCTGTGAGCTTCTTTCTTCCCTAGCAAGGGAAGAGGAGGGAAAAAAAATTAGGAACAGGCAAGGAATTTGGCTAGTATGCCAGGAAGAATTCTGAAGCAAAAGCAATTAAGCTCATATATAACTCTTTTCAGACTTTGTTTCRCGGAGTCATTTTTCATCTACTGAGTGGTACTGTCACAGCATCAGAGATTTAACTTTTACATATTTTCATTATGTAGTCTTGTGCAGCTCTTGCTGATAACAGTAATTTGAAGTGTCAGTGCAGCTGATGAAATCAGATGGGCCATGAAGCTGTTTGAAAGCTGTCACTGGGATGTAGAACTTGTTTTTTTATTTTGCAGTTGCTTCATAAAAATTTAAAAACAACGCAAGATAATGTGTATTCATTTATTCAGTAATACAAATTGTTCTGAAAGATACTTTTTTATTTGTATTATGTAGCTTTGGGGGTGAATTWGTTACTTTCAGTAATGAAAAATTAACATCCGCAAAGAATTTTGTGGTGTACTCTGGATTTAGGACTAGGTTTTTGAGGATTGTTCAACATAGCTGAGTCACAGAATTCTTCAAAAATCTGTCTTTAAGTGTCAAAATGGGAGCTGATGAGCACTGAGCACTTTGAAAAACAGACCCTTTTGTGTTTTCTCAGAACTAAGAATTAGTAAGCTGTTTTAAAAATCTGTTTTTATCCTGGATAAAGTCTCTATAAAGGACTACTGTAATCGATTAAAACTATTTTTCCTTTTAATTAAATGTGATACTGCTGGTGTGCTCCTCCATCATTGTCCCAATTATTTTGGAAACAGCTGGAAACTGTATTTTCCTGGAAGTCTGCCCCTCAGTGTTCATTTCTTTTGATTCTATGCCGTTGCTTTCATGGTCCATTGCTAGATGTGCACAAGGTAGCAGTGGACAAGAGAAATCCTTATGTCATTTTAAGAAACATGCCCTCAGAAGRTAAAATAATTTTAATCTTCCAGATCTCCCTTAGCAAAAGCTGTAGCTTTGCTGTTTGATATACATTTTGACCCTATTTAATTTTCCTGTAATATTTAGGAGGGAATGACTTTTCGTTTCATGGAGAACACTCAGAAAGGAAACAACTGTACGAGAYCCTTCAAAGTCCCTGTGGAAAGGGTTTACAAAATCAGGTCTCACATTGACCATACAGACAGTAGAGGGGAGGCTCCTCAGACTTTTCTTTTCAGGATGTTCTTTTCTGTGGTGCTTCCAGTTTGTTCCATGTCTCTGCTGAAGAGCTCTGCTTCTCCAACACTGCCAGTGTTGCACAAATGTCTTTCGGTCAACAGGCAACTAACAGAAGTCCTTTCTTATTCCATATTTCCCTTTATTTGCTAACTCTCTCACCAACAGTCTTTGGTTGAAGCATTGCCTGTCTGTGAGCKAACATGCTGTTTCAGCTTGATTATCTACAGAAAATGGCAAGGGCAGACACCTGGCATTTTAATTTGCTTTTCTGTACTCCCACTTCTAGCTAGGTATTTTGCTATTCAAAAATAATAACAAAAAATATGCTAGAGGAAGTATAGCTGAGGTAAGAGGGTTCSGTAGATGGGATACCTCCTTTTGACACAGCAGAAACAAATATCATTTTCTTTTTTTTTTTTTTTTTCCATGTTTCCTGGAAAACCTTCAGCAACTTCTAAAATCACCATGACACATTAGCTCAAAAGCATGATGGAAAATGTCAGTGCTAGCTATGCATGGCTTGCACACCTTATCTCCTTTTACCTATGGAGAGAAATTATTGTTGTGCAGTAATTGTGTGGGGGAAATTAGAGTCACTTGTTGCCCTTTTAAAAGACAGTGCATGGAGCATTTGCTGCTGCAGCTCAGCCAGGCCCTGTAAGGCTCAGGTGCTCAGTAGAACTTTCAGTTCTTCCTTGACCCTGAGTAATGAGGAGAAGGTAATGAGGACCACATAAATATAGGCTGCTTCTCTTTTCACAAGAGCCATGAAATAGAAATACATATTTAATTTATCTGTAAGTAGTTTCTTACTTGCTATCAAGAAAGGCCCATTGAGATGAAGATATTTACAAGAATGACCATGGTAATGTTCTTAGTTCAAAAACAAATAGGCAAAACCTGTAGGGGAGAAATATTTCCAAATTTCTGAGAGTATTAGAAACACTGCAGAGGAAGAAATAATGAAAATGACTTTACAGAGGACTGCTAACTACAACAGACTTAAATAACAAATGGGCATATAATAAAAAAAAATCAATACTCAGAAACACTGAAAATAGAGATGGAGAAGATATATTGGGCCATATTCTGCATCTCTTGCTAGAGTACAATTGTTAACTGCAGTATATCTTTCATCTAGTGTAGYCTTAAATTGTTCAAAGCAAAGGAAATTCCTCTGCTTCCTCTGGGAGTGTCTGCCACAGACTTAAGATCTCACTGTCAAGGGATGTTTCCAGACATTTAACCTAAGTTATGCTCATTTTCCAACCATTAGTGCTGAAGTTCCCTGCTTGGTGCTTATAGSTCTCAGAAGGACCTTGCCATCGTAGTCCCTTCAACACTGTTTGCCCCTTAGAGAAACAAAAAGGAAGTCTCTGGAAAGTGATAGAGAATGAGAGGACAGGAGGGTGCTCGTACGTCCTGGTCGCTCCAATAGCAATGTCCACACATCTACATCTGCACCTTTCACTGTTCTGTGGTTTGTACAGCACTTTTCCTGTAGGAGGAATAAGCTGGAGGGATATGTGGGACCATACTGCTTCCAAAACAAGTACTCAAGGTATCCCTGTCCGGCACTGGGTACACTTAGCCAAACTGGGATGTGCAGAACCAGAGTGTAACACRGTAAATAAAGGTGTGGCTGTTGCTATCCAAGGGTTTCAGGATGCTCTGAGAGATGGGTATCTCTAAGAAATTCTGTAAATCTTAATTTTGTGCAAGAATACATGATGCATTTTGATTAACAYCTTCTTGTATGAGAAACCATTAAAAAAGCAGAGGTATGGAGAGGCCAAACTTTTGTGGAGTGTGGGTTTATGTCGGAAGAAATATACTACACTACTCAATCCCTCACATTGGTGCTCTCAAGACCTTCTGTGGGCCTTCAAACTAAATAATTTAAAAATTCCAGCTGTAATCACTTTCCAGGGCCTGCCTCACTTAACCATTATCACACTGTTACACTAAAGCAGGCCAATGTCAATGTTTTGGCACTTGTTTAATTTMACTGCACCTCAACAGGGTATTTGCTTGTATTCAGTTAGACAGACAAAGTGTCAAGAGCATCCCAGTAACAGGTAACAGCRTCCTCACAAAGTGCAGAATGTTTCCCTTTCCTTGAAACCTTCCCTTTAAGGGCCCTTTTTCCCCCTAGATCCTTTCACTGACCTTAAACACCAGGAACACCTTTAGCTCCATCCCATCACACTAATTTCCTGTGCCTTAGAGTCTTGCTGCCAGATGAGGACGCTGGACAGTGGGATCGGAACCTTCCCCCTCCCTGACTCGGGGAACCGCTCGACGGGGCGACACGTTTCTAAGCAAGAACCAGCCTTGGAAACAGGAGTCTTTGCAGCACCTGAGCAAGTTCCTCTTTCAGCTCCTTCAGTAAAAGCCAAAACCCTCGAGCGAGAAGTGCCTTCAGCAGCGAAGAGCCAGGGGTCTGTGGGAAGCGTAATTAGTCACTCGACGTCTGATCCGGCCATGGCCGCCAGAGGTATCCGACCTTTTCGAAGTCGCCTTCCCAAACCAGCTCCCTCAGGTAAAATGTCAATGACACTAAAAATCACATTATTTCTGCCTTGACATCTGTTTTGATCAGCAGAAACCCTCTCATAATGGCAATTGATAGCAGAAATGTTAAACGCGGAGCAGAAGATACTCSTTTTATGAATGCATAAGGTTAACGAGTTTGTGACCTGGGCCATATGGAAATTTTGTTATACATAATGCTTATCTGAGAAAGAAAAAATGAGTTTAGTACTTAAAGCCTTTTCTCAAGAAATGGTACTTGAAAAAAAAAACATATGCCAGCCTTGGAAGTTGGCTTGAAAAAGAACGCAGGTGTTCAGCAATATTCAGGATCAGACTGTACAAAGTACAAAGCACAGCCATGTTGTGACATAGAAAAGATGTATTCATAAAGACTTGCTTTTGATACCAGATTTGAACTAAAGACTCATTTGGCCTCAATGCATAAATTTTGTCCCAGTGGATGTACAGCCTTGACCTCAAACAAGGCTCTCATTACTTCACTACATCACAAACACATTTCTATAAATGAACATAAAATACCTGACTTTCACTTGTGAGCTACGCATGTGTTTAAGCTATAAAACAAAAGCTGACAAARGAGTAAAAGGACTAGCAATCCATCAAAGCTACAGCAAATAACTTTGTATTAGTAAATAGTTCCATTGAAGTCTGTGCATTTTTTATAAATACACATTGACTATTTATAWCACTTTTTGAAGGTTTTTGAGTTATTAATATATATGTTAATAGCATTAAAATCATATAGCATTAACAACGGAAATTTTCATAGTCAGCAGGACAGATACACTACAAAACACAGTAAAATAATTAGCTTAATGGAGAAGAGTATTGTTTTATGGTGACCAAATGCAATGTCACTTATTTATTGGGGTTATGGTGATTAGCACTTTGTCAGGGTAGTTACTGCTACCATAAAAGTTGTGAATATTTAACTTGCATAAATCTCTATCACTGTATCTGCAAGAGATTCTGTGTAATTAGCATGTAAGGTTAAATATCAAGTTTGAGCTTAGTTTAAGGCCGTCAAATATATGTTCGGCTAATGAACTGACTTATATTGAGCCTAGGAGGAAAGAAGCCTCTCTTATATGTTCAYAGGATGCATAACAGAAGGTTTCTAATTAAACATCTTAGTTGATTTAGCAATATTCCCAGTGCAGTATTGTAATGGTATAATAGACTGCAAATACACATTGTGTGCTTCATTGAAGACTCCCCTGCTTGTTTCAAATCAAAGCTAAATTAAAGATATTTTAATACTTCGTATTTTTTAAATAAATGCACTATTAATTAATGGTACAGCTAAGAAGGATTCAGAAGAGAAATCTTAGTTATAGATTATATGCTGCATGCTTGAATGGCCACGTGTGTGACCTCAATTCAGCAGTGTGTTATAGAGTCGAGCCCATGATTAAACACTGTCATTATAACAAATTGGACAGAAACTGCAAGCACTGAATTGCTTCGTAAGAAGCCAGTAGCAGTAAGATTGTTCTGATCTTAATGCTAATATTCACTGCACCAACCTTGTAAGGTTTGTATCTTAATTAAATTGTCATGAGGAGATGTTAAAAAAAAGTAGTATACATCAGATGATGGGGTCAACTCATTCTTTACTAGACTATTTTCATTCCATTCTTCTCTCCCTCACTTTCTCATCCAAATTACAATTATCACTTTATTTCATATGCACCATATATCTTCTTTGATGTTCTGATTTTGCATAGTGCAAATACAGCAAATAAAAAAGCTGGCTTTCTGCTAGAAAGGTACTTCCAATTATATTTATGTTAAAAGAGTGTTCTYTGAGAGAATAAAATACCACAGCAGATCCTACAATGGCTAGAAGTAGTTATTGAATGTTGTTTYGTTTTTGAAAGAGTATATATTTTATAACTAATGAAGGGATTTAAATTCATGCCTTCCTCTTCTCTTGTTAACTGGAAAAAGATTTGGATCAAATTCTGCCACTTTAGCTAGAATTATTCCAGTAAGTTGGTAAGTTGTTCCTTTGAGTAGTAAAATATTATTTGACATGATGGAAGTATCATGACTTGCCCCCAGTTTTTACTGAATTATAATTGTCACACTATCATGAAGATGATGATGAGACCTATTAAAATAATGTCTCCCTTAATTCAGGAATAATTAACCTTGCAAAGCAAAGTGAACAAGAAGCAAGTTCTGTGACCTCTGCCTCATTAGAACACACTGAAGAGACCATAGAAAACAGAAAAGTTCTTCCGGAGTGGACCCCCAAGAAAACTACTAAAACAAAGGTATAAGTTAAGAATTGGCATCTCTTAACTGAGATACATATTGTGRTCAATGTAGAGGTGTCAGAAACAGCCCACGAGTTTAATATGGTAAGAGTAACTAACAATCTGACAGCTACATTTACTTCCTTGCCTTTCATTTGCTATCTCAGTATTTATCAGTAATAATAATACAGCACCTAAAGGTACTTTGTCCTCATGGTTATAAACATGTTTTAATTAAAATCCTCACAGGCACTTTTAGACAAGGAAGTGGAGACCTTCAACCCTGTTTTTCTCTTCTAGAAAGTTGATCTTGTTTGTTGTTTTTCATGAGATTCAGATTCTTTTTTTCCCCTGGCTTAGGTTTCCTTGTCTGTATGGCTGTGTAGCATGAGGGTTTGAGCAGATGTGCTGTGACAGTGTTGTGAACAGGAAAATACTCTTCTAACGTGTTTCTGTGGGGTTTTGGGACTACAGCTGACTTGCAATCTCTAATGCTGGGCGTACGTGGCTACATGCTCAGGTCTGGTTCCCTCTCCACAAGTTGTGATTCCTAACTAATGGATGTCCTTCTGCATCAGTTAGAAACTGCAGCACGGATGGGAAGGTSGGGAAATTAATATCACTCTTTGAGAAACAGAATTAAAATCTATTTTGAGCCACTGATGGGCGGTTGGAGTAGGGGTAGGAGGTGGTATTTGTACATGCCATTAAATGAGTATCAGGCTTAGCTTCCCCCTACCTGTTATGTGGGGTTTATTGTACTGAGCTGCTGCTCCTGAAAGGTTTGAGCCTTCAGGCCTTCCATGATCAGAAGCTGTCCAGAGCTGGCAGCGATCCTCTTAATTCCCAGAACAAAATCAATAGTGTTGCTTCCTGAAAAGAACTGGCATAGGAATCAGCTGGGAACTAAGGGSTCTCCAGTACTGTAATGTAAATGGATGGACAAGGAACATGAACTTAGGAGAAAATTAGGATTTACTGGTATGGAAAGCATGAGTATTGTCTACTGGCCATGCTAATTGTCTCTAGAATTGCTTGCAGCAAACCATTTGTGGTGTGACAATTTTGCTTATTACGAATAGACTGTATTAAACAAACTTGAGAACTTCTAAAATTGAACTTGGTGGATAAAATTATCTGCAAATGTTGGTAGATTTGAAAACAACGTTACAGTGGGGGGGGGAAAAAAGGTAAAATCTGGGTTGTTTCTGCCAGACTGTCTCAGGAGACTCAGCAGGACAAGAATGCGTTATTTCCCCCATGTCAGAGTGATGATTACTTACTTGAAGGAGTTACACTGGTAATGCAGATTTTTCCRGTTGAACTACCCATTTGTACTGCATGGTGAATATAAAATGTGCTACTCCTAATACTATCTTCAGCATTATTTTGATATGTATGCAGCATCTGAATTACTGCCGTGCCCTTATTTGTGCAGGACACAGCTCTAAGGGTGTGTACTTACTCAGCGAGCAGCACTGACAGTGAGCCAGAGCCAGAGTACGAAACCAGTTATTTCAGAACTGCAGAGGAGACTTTTGTGGAGTTAACAAAGAACAACAGACAAGGTAATTGAAAATGTGTACAAAAAGATGTATGTGCCTCATCTCCACTCTGACTCAGCAGCAGATGGTGTCCTTCATTGAACTTTCTCCCTAGTTTTCACTTTCTAACCCCAAATCTTTCTTCAGTCTAATTTTCCATTAGCTTTTTATTACCTTTCGCTTTTTATTATGTGTATATGTTTTTTCCTCTCTTCYGCAGCTTTTACTAGTAGGGGCTTAACTTGTAGGTTTTTATGCATAAATCTCTGCAGTGTAAGTAAGAATAATGACCTTATTACAAAATTGAAAGGTGACTATAAAGATAGTTTCTTTTTTTTTCTTTTTAATTGTATAGCCAGTTGAAATAATGCGGTGATCAAGGCCACGGTTTTCCAACCTCTGTATTAAAGTGGTGTTGGTTATGGTGCCACAGTGAAGTCTCTTTCATTGTCCTCTGGGTATATATTGCTGCTTTCAAGTACCAAAGCTTTTAGTGAGAATTGATGGCAGTTTGGAATTCACTGAATTCCAGTAGATAAAAATACATTAAGTGAACTTCTTGAGATAATAGTTTTCTGTGTGTTTAATAACCCGAGAAATTGCTGGCTCGCCTTGACCACCAGCCTCCTGTGCTGCCAGCCACCTTCCGGTGCAGATGTGAGCCCTGGGGGTGGCAAGGGCAGGGTGGCTCCATCCTTGCCCTCACAGCCCGTGGCTTTCCTGAAGGAGGACAATTCTGGCAAGTGCAACGGCCAGTGCAAGGTCTTGGCCCCACTGAAGCTCTAAAAGCTGAAGCAGTACCTGGGTGATCCACAGGGTTTGTGCTGACCCCCTGAGCCTGACCTGGCAGAGATCAGCACCCGCAGCACAGGTGAYGATGGCATGGAAAACACCGAGGATGGCAGGTTACTGTGCTCTCCAGTGTCTGCTGGGAGTTGGGCTTAAACATTTGGCATTTTCAGAGCTATTCCATTGCTTGTTATTCCATGGGAGACAACAGAATGGGAAGCTAGGACTATTTATTTACATTGCTGCTGCAGCTTTGTGGGTTTAATGTGTATAAAATATTGCAAGTCATTTTAGTCAGCCCATAAACACTTCTTTTTACAGATTTTGCTTTTTRCAAATCGTATTTTAATGCAATAAATGTGATTTTTTTTAAATACGTAAATAAGCTTTTTTTTCCTGTATTTATCACAATTTGCAAAAAAAAAGGATTTTATCATGTGTTACCAGCTGCATTAAATGGCATCAGATTCCAAGTTGAATGATACCTTAGCATGACTTGAGGTGACCATTTTACACAGAAGATCTGTAATTTTGTGTATAGGCCTCCCTTTTTAGGCAGTAACAACCAAAATACGTAACTGTGATTGAGACAAATAGAAGATTATGACACATTATTGCAAAACTGTTTCTACAATGGTCATTCTTAGTAGCCAGGATTTCTGTTCTGTGCTCTATAAATGCCTCACATCATATTAATAACCATACTTTATCCCATTCTGTGTTCAAACATCTCAGTGCCTTTATGCACACAAGTGATATAACCTCAAAACATCCACAYGAGGCTGAGCCAGGGACTCCAGCAAACCAATTCACAGGGAATATTTTTATATGAATACATAATTACATTTATTAGCTGAGTCCCCAGACTCACTGGTTGCACAATTATAATGTTGGAGTGATTTTCATTTTCCATTTATGRGCAGGGAACAGAAAGACTGAGTGCCCAATGCAAAGGCTATTAAAAGTCAATGATAAGACCTTAGTTGATTTAATGGGCTTAGCATGAGATTCCCAGTGCATTGCCCAATGTTACAGGGAAGGTCAGTAGAGTGGCAGGGAATATGCCAAATATTCCAGATCCTTCTCTTCCAACCAYGAAAATGTTTTGATTTCAGTTTCATAGACTATATCCTGATGTGATTCTCTTGAAGGCATTGGAGGCAGGCACTCTCCCAAGGCTGTAGGTTATAAGGCAGAGTTGAAATTTGTGTAACAAGAAGTGTGAGGAAAGAAGCTTAATGTTCACATAAACATCTGTCTCCTGTGTGCTTTCATGCAGCTGCAGAAAATTTCTTTGTTTTTATTTTGTTCTTCTGAATGAGTTCCCAGCCTTGCACTTGAGAAACTGAGGTATTATTCCTAATGTTCTTGTGCTAAAACAGGATCTATAACAAATGGGTAACACCTCTTTCTTACCTTACTAGTATATTTTTTTATGCTGTAGTATTCATTAACTAAAAATATAGTGAAAAGGAAAGAACTATCAAATATAGCCAAACTGGAAGATATGCTAAGGGAACTTAGCACATCTGCTGTGTAAATCTATTAAGAGAGAAGAACAAAKACTTACTGCAAATAAATAAGTAAGTAGGAAGAACCCCTGAATTAACCATCTTGTCTATAATGTGAAAAGAAAGGAAATTAATTCTGCCTGTCTCATACCATCTCTTCCATCTCGAATATTGAGTATGAACAGTCCCCTGTATATGCATTGGAGAATTAGAAGCTAATATTTTTAATGTTTCTATTGCATTGAATTTCAGATACCTTAGGACATTTGAAATACATTTAAAAATTGTAAAATTACATTACAATCTATGTAGACTGCCATAATGATATTATTTGTTACATCTCTTGCAGCTGAGCAGGAAAAACAAAATCAGAGAAGGTCGTTTCTGGGGAACCCAATGTCAATTTTGGATTTATACCAACACAGTCTCTATGGCCATTTTGGAGAGGATGGACCTGAACAATTAACACATTACAGTTTAATTGAGCAGCTGAGTGGAGCTTCCAGTAAAGACAGCAAGGGCAAGGAGAGCCCAAGTGTGAGTTACTGTAATTTTTATATTACTTCTCATTTTCCTCATTGTTATTTTTACTTGCCTTTTGTTTTTTCCTCAGTGTGTTGATTGATTACTAAAATCAGGCATTCTTGAAAAAAACAACATGACCTGTAGAAGAGTAAAGATCTGAATATTTTTAGAACGGAATGTTACATTCGAATGCTCACCTGTCAAAGAATTAAACTTCCAAAATTGACAAGCAGAGACAGGCTGGCGCTTGTACTCCACCATTAGTGGGGAGTTGAAATGTAAAGCTAGCAAGTAAACACAGAATTTATCTTTTAAGGCTGCTCCTTCACATATAATTAGATAGTTTGTATAGGACAACATGTACTAAAGGACTGAAAACGCTGAAGAAAAGAAGAAAATTCAAATGAAATTATGCTATGGAAGTCACCTATCTTCTGCTCTCTTTTGAAGTAACTCTTCRTGTTAGCTCTGGAATTTCAGATTTGATGGTTTTAAACATTATTTTGATGAAGATCAGTCCTGATCTGATTGGTTGACCTTGATGCTAAATGGAAACAAATTTGTTTTCTCCTCTTACTTCATGTGAATCTACTTGCTTTTCTGTCTCTAAAAGTATCGAACCTGACATCACAGTCTCAGCAACCCTGAAGAGGAGCTTTTCAACCTGTTCTTTTCCTCCTCTGTTCTCACACCTTCTCCTCTCATCATCTCACTTCTTTCCTTCTCTCCTTTGATAGAACAAGCCAATTTGTTTGTAAACACAGACACCCAGTCCTGATCCAGTGCAATCATTTTGCCTCTGTGTTCAGTCTGTTTCCCCAGCTCTTCTTTTTAGACACAAGCTCTTTTGTTTCTGTGTGTAGCACTCAGCACATTCTGGGTGTGTTGCAGTACAAACAAATGTGGTAGCAGAAAATAAGGAATGAGCTGCTGGTTTGTAACTTACTGGTGTAGTGCATAAATGAAAAAGAATTTTTATCTCTTCCCACAGCCCAGTTTTCAGTTTCAGAAAATGACTGTGCCTTGTAACTTCAGAGCTGATTAACTCTAATCAAAGTTAGAGTCTTACAGCCTTCAGGAATCTGGGCCAAATATGCAGAAGGAATATGAAGAACAAAATGGCAGTGTCCCTGTTTATTCCAACTCTTCTGGCATGAAAGTCCTGCTTAACTGAATATTAAATTGACCACAAACTCCAAAAGAAAAATCCAGAAATGTATGTGCCTCAGTTCCCAATCAACCAAATTTTATTGGTACCCGGAATAGGATTCAATTTTAATATACTTCAGTCATATTAGAAAGAACAATTTTAAATAATCTGGCTTCATAGTTAGGAAGAAAAAAAAGGAAAAAAGGCAGCAGAAGGATGTTAAAAAGGATACATGGATGAAACTAATTTGAGCATCCACTTAATTCCTCATCTTGAACATCCAGAAATTCATAGCTTAATTATGTGTAGGAGATGAATTATATATGTGTATATGTATATATATAAAAATACATAAAAATCAGTTCTGCCTTCTGAAGGCCAAGGTCTTTTGCTATTAACAGAGCAATTAAATCTGGTTCCACTGTAGAAAAGTGACTCAGAGTTGCATCTACTTTTAATTAATTCTTTTCATGCATTCCTTGTATATGACTTCTCTGCAATGGGCCCAGTCAGCCTCAAAACCTAAGCAAAGCCCATTGAACTGGCCTTAGGATCCTGTAAAAGCCCATCATTAAACTAAAAGGCAGCAGGCATAACTCAGCCAGCACCAGCGTTTTTCATGGATTATGTTGGGGAGCTCTTSAGTTTACTTTTTAAGGCTCTGAAATAGCTCTCCGAGCAGCAATGCCCCTYGGTGAACAGTGAAAGCTCAGTAAAGCACTAGAGATTTGCCTGTTAGTATTAAACTTTTCAGAATGACAAATGAGAGGAAGTAACCATGAAAAGCAGGTTGCCCTGAACTCCTTTTTTGAAACAGCACAGCAAATTTTTCCGAGCTGCAGTTTGTCCAACCCGAGAAGATCCACAGTCTGTTTAAATTAGGGCTGTGTGATCTGGAACGTTACCCACAAAAAAAAGGGGGACGCCAGAAGCAGAGGTACTTACAGCCAACAAATCCAAAAAAAAAAGAAAAAAAAGATAAATTTAGAAGGGGAATAATGCAGCTTTCATGCAGAATATTTGGCATTTTGAAAAAGGAAATGATACAGGCTTTGAATTTAATTCCCGAGTGGTGTTTGTCAAGCCGTTAAAAAAAAACCAAAACAAAAGATGTGTGTCAAGAAAGTGTCACAATAGGCAGAATGAGTTTACAGAGCTTATCTGAAGAGCAAGTGTGCTGTGACAGTCTGTGAGCCCAATTAAACTGGGCTGTACAGCACCAGGACTGCAGTGGTTGAGGCTGGGGCTCTAATGAGACAGTCTGGCAGGCAGCTCTCTCAGCCCAGACTTGTCACTTGATTTGTCTCCTTCTCAACCAACGCATTCACCAGCATTACCTCAAAGTTTATACACAGCAAATTTTATCAGCAAAAAATACAGGAGTTTCAGCAGAGAAACAACCGATGGGCAATTACTGTGATAAAGGGACACTGGAGGCACAGTTTGAGGAATCAAGAAGGGCTTTTACACATTGAAACAAAAGATACTTGTTGTTACAGTCTTAAAACAGCATCCTGGTTACTTTCTCTTGGCACTAAGACCAATTTTACATTCCTTTTATTTTGACCTGAGAAACATACTCTGAAATGATGTCATCCTTTGGTATCCTGCAGAATTTTGGACAAGAAAAACAAATCACAATTTCAAAGAAAGGAATAAAATGCATTGAATTGTTAGCAGAAAACTTTCACTTAACCACCATGGTGTGTTTTCCTCCTGTAGGATTCTCAAAACAAGAAACATTCATTTTTATGTGTATCAAATGAATTAATTTTATTYGAGCGGTAACTTCTCTGATTTAATGAAATATATGCAGCACCTGATCCAAAGTCCAGTGCAGCCAGCCCATGGGAGACACCTTGTCAGTGAAACTTCAGTGAGCCTGCATTAAACAGCTGTTCATGTTCCTGGCACAGACACTGGGAGTGCCCTGAGCACTTTGCCAACGTCAGGATTGTTACCATGTTTATGCAATGAACAGATTATTTCACATTTCATCAGTTAATTTACTGGCTTTAAAAGCTCAAGCGATTTTTTGTTACAAGAATTCAGAAAACAAGATAAATTTTCCTTCCTCAGGCCCATTGTTCATTAGCATATTTTATGATCAAACAAGAACCAACACAAGACTTTTTATTGTCTTTGTTTCCTTGGAGAAGTAACTGAGTTGGTCAAAGATTTTATTACTTAATCATCCTTATGGTCCCAAAGAATTATGAAAAATATGTTTACTTCTCTGTCCTTAACCAACCATCACATACTTCTATTCTGTAATACAGCCCTTCTTGCTCCCTTTTGTCTCCATGTATTACTCAATTTGAGTTTCCATCAAGGCTTGCTTATATTTCAAAGCATGACTTGAGCACTTTAAAGAGAAGATAACTTAYGGAAGGGGTTGGTACCCATCAGGAGTTTCTAACTCTCTTTGTTTTCCCTCAGTTGTGATGAGATACGTAAGAAATCTGACTTTTCTGGCACAGTCACCTTGTTAATTGCATGGGCACTTGAACTGGGGGACTCGTTTAACAAAAGAGTCTTCTATGTGCCATGTGCAGTYATGGTTGTATCCAGCACAGCAGAGTTTGTGTGTGTTGTACAGATGATGCATGAATGAGATCAAATGCTCAAATCACCGTGTCTGGAAATTCAAGTAGACATTAGAGAGCRCTGGCAAATACAGGAAAAGGGAAAATTAGAGATGTTGCTGCTGTTTAGGCTGCACTTACAAATAGCACTGACCTGGCGGCATTCCCAGATAAACTCAAGGATTTTTGCAGCTGAGTGAGCTGATTGGGAGTTAATGCTGTATGATTGACTTGTTGTGCTCACAAGCCTCCTGTTAACAGAGGAGAATACCCACRAAAGGACTAGAAACAAGACTAAGCTTGGTAATTGCACGACACTCGCCATCCTTRAGGATCTCCGAGCATTACGCTGGTACTGCAGAGGGTGTTCCAGCCTTCCTGAATTACAGCATCAGTTAGAGCAGCCCAGACACCTCTGCAGGCTACACTAAACAAGAGTGAGGGGGAAATAAAGAAAGGCATGAGCTGCTTCTGCCTGCTTCTCTTCTCCTWCAGAGATCAGCCAGACCTGAGCTGGGGTAGGAACTGGCAGCACGCTGGGTACTTTGCACGGTTTGCCTCTTTAGGCAGATCTTGGAGAACATGCCAGAAAAGTTTATGTGCCTGATTTGGGCTGAGACACTTTCTGAAGGTGCCTTGTTCTCTCTGAAAAAGAGAAGCTCTTGGGCTCTTAAACTAAATGTCTCTTTAAAAAGACTCTCCCAAAGTAGTTCTGGGAAGACCACGTGCACTCTGCTTTCACAGAGAATTAATTTTTTTCACATTATCAGATGTGCTTAAGGAGGGATTCTGCTTATCCAATGTGGAAAAGCCTAAGATAATGATTTTTGGTCCAATTWGCACTTGGGAAGAGCTGCATCCTAAGACTTTAAAGTGGAAAGGAGGTATTGCCCTGTGGAGCTACTTGCTTCCTTGCCCTGACCAGCAGCTGCCTTATCCTGAATACCAAACCTGCAACCCAAAGTTAGAAATATGAACATTGCCCCACATTTTTCTCTGTGGGGAAGCTAGTAAAGATCAGCTATGGTAGCTACCATCTGTATTTTGGAGAGTGAAACCACACCTCAGTGCACACTCAGGTGAGCACTAAATAATCGCCTTCCTTTTACTTGCATAATAACATGRGTACCTGCAGCTGGGGCAGCACTTGGCTAGTTGCTGGGCTAGCAGGGTCTGTTTTGCTCTCTGTAAATTGGTGACAGCAATACCTGTCTCGTTACAACCAGGARAAAACAACAAATGCTCCTGATGACCTCAGTCTTAGCTTATTTTGTACACAGTCAAATASAGAGTTTGAAGCAGCTCTTACAAATTTTTATACTGGAAGGTAATGGAAGGTAGAAGAGGTCCCTTGTCAGTAAGAGAAAGCATCTAATGGGCTGGATCAGATCCAGAAATTAGTTGATAGTAGGTTTCTGTGTACTAATTGTACAATTCAGTTTRCTGCGTATCAAGCACAGAAACCTCACCTCCTCTTTGCTATTTTTCTTGCCAGGCTTAAGAGAGAGGAAGATGATGAGGTGAGGAGGGAATCAGCTTTATTTGCTTTCCTGATGAACCTAAGATATTAAGGAAGAAACTGCCRTTGTACAATTTGTAGATGGGGAATAAGTCTGCAGTCTCATTCACCCATCTTTGGTCTTTTAAGATCATTGCTTTTCTTTCAAGCAAGGAATGAGTCTAACAGATCTTTGCATGTGTTTAGGGAGGTGATCTATTAATGTAAACRTTTGGTGATACTAATACTCAGCACCAGCGTGTGATCCCTGAGTGTGGGAACTTTGAGCTGCACATTTCCATTTGTCAAAATCGCCTCAGTAGGATTTGCCCRCTGACAGGCTGGGGCTGCAAGACTTCCTTTCTGTGTAATCCAAAGGGTTTGACTCTCACATGAGTGATGCAATACTTGTCCCATCAAAGCAAGGACTGTCTGAGTGATTGCCCGAGTTGATGTAAGACCTATTGTCAGGGGAATTATATAGGAGTATTTGACAACGTAAGTGACAAAAACCACAGGAGCATGGTCTGATAAGAAAACAGATTTGACCGTGGCACCCATGGGAATAATACAGAATTAAACATTTTTTTCCCTAGCCTAAAGTCTGATTCAGCTCATGTGGGGAAACGTGAAATTAGAAATAGGCTAAGACATCTGCAGACATCAACAAATCACACGGATCTGCATGCTTTTTCCCCTCCATAGGGCAAGTTCACATTCCAAGATCTGCTTCCAAGCCTTATGTTCCCAATGAGGTCTTTATTGTTTCTAATACCTCGCCATCAAAGTTGCCCCCAAAAAGTAAAGTGAAGAGACAGCAAAAGAAGCGATTTGAAGCCCAGCTAGGCATTCTTCTGGGACCAAAGTCTCACTTGGCATGCATCACTTAAAGAAATGTTGTGTGGTGTGGCAGAACATCCTTACAGCCAGCCTGAGGAACTGGCCTGGCAACAGTAAAAAGCTGCAGTTATTYGGAGACTCATTTCTCTCCCTGTGCCTTCTAGGTGAAACTGCTGAGGTTTCTGATGCTGCTGAGAGTTTTAGTAAAAAATTATGCAATGGAGAGTAGCTCAGCAAGGAGGATGATAACATTCTCTGTAACTTTCTTAAGTTTTTAAAAGGCTTTGGCAAGAACAAAACAACATTTGGAATGCAGCGTCCACCGGAGAAAATAACTTCTTTAATGGTATGCAAGGGACATTTTTAGGAAAGACATAACCCTAAAAAAAACCTGGAAGCTGTTATCTGCTGAAGCAGTTCTGCTTCTAGCACTGATGGCCTCAGTAGTTTTATACTGTGTCACCAAACCCCATTCTGACTAGCCCTCCAGCTGGTGTAAAAGCTCTGTTTTACGTTTGGTTAGTGTATTTATGGGGATGGGTAGGTGGCGACATTTTAACTCAAGTATCTTTGAGCACGTAGTTTTAAGAGTATTTGGGTATCAATGAGRGACAGAAAGTCTTTGGCATAGCAGAGAAGGCTGTGTGGCATTTAAAACACATGGTGTGCAAGGCTAGCAGGAGAATAGTTTGGATGTGAGTCTGAGAGAAGAAGTGGAGGAAGTGAAAAGCAGGAAAGTTGAGMACTTAAGGCATGGCTGGCGTGTGGGTGCAGTTCCAGTGCCCGTGGCACAGTGTCACTGGGTGCTAAACACCSCAAATGCTCACAGCACCGAGGGAGCTGTGCCTGTGTGGCTTGTCCAGAGGCAGATGCAGATGTGTGGGCTTGTCTGGTTTACGGYGATGCACCGAGAAGTCCTCTGGCCACAGCCGGAGCATTGTGCTCACTGAATACAACCCCTTTGGCACTGTAAGGAGGGGAGAACTTCGCCCTTTCTCCGTGGAAAAACTCGATCACTGGAGCAGAAACTCCATATCCCACCATCTCAGCAAGTAATTTCAAATTACRGAGAGAAGCTTGTCTTTGCAGCACRTGGGAGCTGCACAGCCACATTGCACAGTGGCCCAGATGTCGCAAGAAGCCCTGCGGTTCCTTTGCCGGAGTCGCCGAGGGTCGGTCCAACACCGCTCGTGTGCGAGTGCCCAGAGCAGCACAGAGCTGTGCAGAGCTCATTTACAGGGCTCCTGCTCAGGCACAGCATCAGCACGGCTCTGCTGGCCTGCTTCCTCCAGGTCATTCCTCGGCAGGGCTGAGCAGCTGGAATAAGCGGGGTGTGGGTAAGACCCCACCACGTTCGGTCCCTGCCCACCCCCCTTGCTCGCTGCAGACACATCCCCAGCACCCCAGTGTCTATTGGCCTGTATAACTGGAGATTACGTACAGATTTAACAGGCACAGAGGCTCTTAGGTGTGAGTAGGAAGATGCTTTAGTCTAATAAGAACCAAAAGTACATAYGGAATAAAAGGATCATTTGCTAGTGATTTCCCCGAGTGGAAAATGTTCCGAGCCGTTTTTCAGAGGTTTGACAGATGCAGCTGATGTGATTTGCAGCATGGCCCAAAGTGCACTCACATTTGTGCCATTTGTAACCAGGCTCTCTTCAGTCCCACGCCTTCGGAAATAAAGCTGCAGGTTTCATTTCTCTCGGTGTTGAATGGGAATATTATAATAATACTGTAGGCCAGAATGGAATTCRGGGCACATTAACAGCGACAAATGATAAATATTAGTAAGCGTGTGAGATAGTGTAATTGTTGTAATGGTAGAAATCATATTAGTAATAAAAGAAAAAGCTAAAAAATAGATTGGTACCAATAAACATTGGATTGACTCAATCAAGATATGAGCAGTAGGACACAGAGGTGTATTCAGTGAGCTGTTTGTTTTCTGAAGCTGGAAAATATTTTGACTCCAAGAGGAGCATGTGATTAGCAGAGTTAAATGAGATGAATAATACTGTAATATTTTTGTGAATTGTTTCTCCAGCTGAAACTTGCCTTCCCCATCTATAACAGCGATGTGTTTTGCATAAAGAACTCAAACATCATGCAGAGAAGGGTAGGAAATGACTGATCTTTCAGCATGAGAGTTCTGTACCGAGGAGAATACATGAGGAGTAAGTTACACAGCTGATGGTAGCAGGAATTGTGGCAATATACTGAGAATACGTTAGCCAATTATTTCTATTTTTAGGAGGATGCTTCTTCTTTCCATATGCACATGACAATAATATCCTAATCAACATGGTCTTTGAAAAGAAGGCAAGTTTTATGTCAAATATTGACAAAAAACATACTGAAGTAATTTGTTGGTGTTCATAGTTTGTTCCGCTAGCTGTTTCCATTTCCCAAAAGTGATGTGCCTTTTACTGAAATGAGAAGTTATACTAGATTTTGTGCAGTATGACACACAATTTCTCTAAAAGCTTAAGAAAAATACTGGTAAATATTTTTTGCAAATTCAAACATTCTACTTTATAGCAAGTCCCAAAGTGAAATATTTTATTTCTCGCTCTATTATTAGGCACCAGTACACGAATTCCAGGCTTGTGCAGCATCCATATTGATTTAATGAAAAGTAATATTTGTATTTGATAGGAGAAACAAGCACGGTATTTAGCAATTTAGTAGCAATAAGTGACACAGGGAAGTTTGGAAAGTTCACGACATGTAGATTTAGATGTCTAATTATCTTTCACAARGCTAAGAAGAGTGATGGAAGTTTTCACAGCACGTCAGAGTCCTCCCAGCCTGAGCTGCTCATCAATCCATCAGTGACTGAGCCACAACCTGGTAGCTCTGCTGCCATTAGTGCCACCTTCTCTCCATTTCTCCATTCTTTGCTTCCTCATTAATAGAGGTCACTAAAAATTTTAAGTGCTATAAAAAATCGTAGCCTGAAGAACTTGCCCTAGCTACTCTAGTGTTATTCTCAGCAAATCAAACCCCAAGTGATTATTTGAAGATTTATCTGAAAAATTGCCAGTCCAACACTTTAAAGTGATTTTCTTGACATYCTATTACATATGCACATATCCTATGGGTTACTGAGTGCTCTGTAAAGCAAACTGTAAAACAAGGCCTCAGATGGGTTTGGGAGGATGAAGAGTAAAGCAGAAGTGGGTGGAAATGAAGACATTTAATATGAATAGGGCGTGTTGCCGTGGATTATAAAATTAAAATGTTAACTATGCAGTAATAGTCTATGATATTTCTTCTAACAAAAGTTACCAGATTGGGAAACTTGTTGGTAATGCATGTAGTAAGATGAAAAGCAGATTTGAAACATAAGAGATTTTCAGACAATGCCTGAAACTGAGGAGCAGAAATGTCAAAGCAGCCAGCTCCTGCTTCCTGATAGCTCTTGCAAGAATTATTTTGCCTGCATAGGCTAAGAGGAGACTTGTTTATGGCCTCTAATCAGTAAAAATAAAGGTCAGGKTTTTTTAAGCTTCTTTTCTTAATGGCTGTGCCTAAATTGATATTTAGACACTTCGGCTGCCCAGTTTTCWAAGGTGCTACAAATTTGCAGCTTTCGCTGATGCCTCTGACTGATTCAATCTGACTGATTGTTTGGATCCTGTGAAAACCATGCAGTTTATATAGGTGCTTGAAAATTGGTTCAGACATTCTCYCTCTAACTGGCAGGATTTTGGTCTGTAGCATCCTGCCTCTGTGCATTGGCTCTGTGGGCAATGACATGGAACGCCAGCAGACATTTCCCCCGAGTTAAAAGGAAGGCCAAATACTGTGTATTTTTAATCTGGTCCCACTGTGTTCTCATGAAGATCATATCATAATGAAATTCTTCGTATTTTTGAACCCGTTTCTTCATTGCATTTTCCATAACATTAGTGTATGAGCAACGGGAAAATGCTAAAGTTTTCATTTGTACCATTTCATGGAATATTT
Source organism: Amblyornis subalaris (assembly GCA_018881555.1). Classification (NCBI taxonomy): domain Eukaryota; kingdom Metazoa; phylum Chordata; class Aves; order Passeriformes; family Ptilonorhynchidae; genus Amblyornis; species Amblyornis subalaris. Next base: position 1,718,150 of record JACAXG010000074.1, read on the forward strand.
TTGCTATTACTATTATAGGAACATCATCCTATCTTTTAACGTTTCCTAGAACCACTATACCAAGCCAGAGAGTACAGAGAGTTCARCATTTATCATACAGCATTTCTACAAATAAAATCCATTGTAAAAACAGGGAAGCTGCATTATGACATCATTAGTAGCATGGTGTTGAGAACAGAGGCAGCAGAGCAAGCCAAGGACAGCAGCCACCACCTAGGAGCTGTGTAATGTGAGGGCTGGAGCCTTCCTGGTTGRCTGCTAAAGCCTGAACAGTCTTTGAAGGTTCTGTGTGCTCGTGGTGGTTTCATCACTTGTCGTGGTGATCCGAGGACATGAAGTGTCTGGCTGGGCAGGAAATTTAGGTGTGAAGACATTTATCTTCTTGTCTTGTTCTGCAAGGCAAATAGTGATGGGTTTCTCCCTCCCTTTAMATAAAAACTGCTTGTTTGCCCAATCCCTGTGTTTCCCAAGAGGAAGAGGGGCTAAGGCTGATGTCACCCACAGGCGTCACACGYGCTGCATTTAGCTCAGCACTGTCCTTCTGTTCCTGTGAAAGTGCTGGGGAGCCCACTCTCTCTCCTCCACAGCCRAAAACTTCTATACAAAGCAGGGAATGCTCTGGACTTGGGATTTCAGATGTCTCATGCCATTCCTGGGGGAGGTATCTGTGGGAAGTAGAACTTTTGCCTCCATGTCCTGTTTCTCCAGCAGGCGTGGAGTCTGGATGTCAAGGGGCAGAAACATCCATATGAATGCAGCGTTATATGGATAATTACCATTCATATTTACTCAGGGGGAGAAACCACTCAATGTCCATAGGCTCTGGGACACACATCTCCATAGGCTCCATAGGCTCTGGATAGCACAAAACCCTGAGAGTTTACACAGGGCAGTCCAATGGAAATGAAATCATCGACGACTCCAGTTGATACATCATAGCCTGCCTTGCTGCTGCTGGGGGCATTAGCATTTGCTAACCTGGGCTAAGCCAATTTTGTGAGACRTTTGGGAGTTTAACAAACGTATTTCAAATTGTATTTTGGAGAAATCACAAGCATGGGGGAAACTGGTCATGTTCTGTTCATTGCAGCAGATGGCATCCCATTTGGTGTTTGTTAGCTTTGTTTGCAGCTCAATATTTTGTTTCTAGGGGAACTCAGTAAGTTAAATAATTTATCTCTCTAATGCATCAAGAGTCTGATCCAAAGTCTACTAAAGTCAGTGCAAAACATTTGATTAACTACCACATTCAGTGGATAAAATGCCAGGTCCTGTATGGTGAAGAGCATTTCAGATGCTCCCTAGCGAGAGCAATAGGCCTCTGTCTTTCCTTGGAGAATTTTTTGCCTGCAAATAAAAAAAAATATTCCAATAGTGACAAAAAGCTCAGCAGACAAGAGTGCAGGACTGTGGAGAAAGGGATGATGTTCTGGCTGAACRTCCAAATTGCTAAACCTCTCTTGCTATTAAATTCCCCATTTTTAAATAAAGAATATAAATAATACCTTCCAGCTGCATTTGGAATTTAATCCAGTACTGTTAGCAGGCTGCTTTGAGAGCTTTGAAGGCCCCATAGCAGTGCTAAGCAAATAATCATTATCACTTAATATTCTCATCAAGCATTCTTGCTCAAGATGGGATCTTGCATTACAAGGGCTAACCATAAACACATCACTTCTCTGATGAGGAGTTTTCAGAATGTCAGAAGCAAATTCACACCCTCATCCTGCAAAGAGTTTTGCATGAGCAGAACTCTACCACCTTCAGCAGTCCTGCTGTCCATACAGGGCTCCTAACCATGTCTGTGCATGRAGGAAATTTTTATTCCATTGTTACAAGTATTTGAATCCTGAATAATCCAAGATATCAAAAAAATCAACACTTAAAAGATTGATTATTTTTGTATTCCAATAAATATTAATTGCCTCTTCATTTTCAGCAACATTTTTTCAAATTATTCATTCACTAATAGGGCCCGACAACTGCTTTATTCTGTATTTTTATCCAGATTTTCTGTTTGTATCATCTTTGGGCATTCAAAAAGTGAGTGTATATTAGCTGTRCAGTGTGTCTGAATGAATTCCAGTTGTATTTTAGTCCTCCTAGTGGCCTATTATATTAACAATATTACAATCTGTAGTTTAGGCATAGGAACATGTTCTATATCACCAGTATCTCACTGCAGTTTGCAGCGTTGATACTGCAGTAACACTCTGTATTGCTGAGGTCAATAAATCTCCTAAAGCATTTGTCCAACAAATCCAGTCATGTGGCAGCTATCTCTTCACACATTTCTTTTTTAATACACAAATTGCGGTGAAATCAATGCAAAAAATACTACATTATTCTCTCCCTGCAGGAAGCCCACTGTGGGAATGGGAACCTTGTGCTCATTCTTCACACCAAATTCCTTCTTCAATAATTCCCAGCAAAGATTTTCTCACAGTCAGACAGGAGGGTCAGACCCCGCAGAACCAGTGTTCCCAAAATATATTTTCACTMTGTCTCCTTTCTCTGAAAAAGCCTGGAAAGCCTTGCCAAAATAACCACCTCGCAATCTGGGAAGAACCTTCTACAGCCCAGGWGGGCTCAGGACAARTGRTTACCAGCCCTTCCAGATCCTGGTTAGATCCTTAACCTGAGCTTTCCTGGTGTCCAGGGAAGCTGAAGGTGGAAAGGCAAAGGTCTATCCAACACTTGTCCTTGAGTTTTCTGTTTCGAGGCTGTGCCCCTCACGAAGGGTTTGCAACCATTAATGCCTCCTGCCAGATCCCAGGGGGAGACATTTGGTATGCCTGGCTGAGCCACGAAGTAGGATAGAGGTTCTCATGACCAGAAACAGATGTACTCGTTTCTAAAAGATGAAGCAAACACGTCTAAATCCATAAATTAACTGAAATTCCCCTCGGATCACAGCCAGATGATATGCATGTTAATCAAAATGGATATCACTGCTTTAAATCAGTGAGGAGGCAAGTTCAACACGTATAAATCTCCTGGCTGTAGGAACTTCCATCTGCATCTCCATCAGTGGTCATCTTGGCATTGCTCTGCTTAATTCTCAATTTTTATTTCTAGTAATTCGAACTCTTAATTTTCTTAATAATAGAGAAGCAGTGTTTCTTTTTGAGCATCCTTTAGAGGTAAGAAGAGGATTGTCATGTACCATCCGCATTTAGGACATGAATCGCACRTTCCCTGCGCGTACCCCAGTGTGGATTTTGCACACACAAAGTAGGTGTCTGAAGAGTGTGCATGGCTGGCCCCAGTGGCAGAAGCAGCCAAAGAAAACTGCAGCAACTGTGGAGGTGAGAGCAGGGAAGGGAGCGAAGATCACCCATCCCAGTGGGCATGGGGACATGGCTGACATCCCTCCCTCCTGAGCACCTGCAGCCACAGGCAGAYACCTGCAGCTCCCCACGCTTCCACCAGGATTCCAGGAGCTCCAGCCAACAGGCCTGGGTTAGAAATCCTGTCCTCCAGCCYATCTGAAACTCAGCCATGAATTTCTTAGCTTTTAAATTGCATTTTTTATTTGATTGTCTTCCAACAGTTTTTTTGAAATTCTTGATTAATTTTGGGTTGGCTATTTAATACAGTGTTTGGTTAACTAATTCATGTAGTTGTTTATAATTATTGCCTTGCTATAAAATCATCTTAATAGAAGGTTGGGGTTTTTTTTGTTTTCTTTCCAGTAGAATAACAAGTTATTTTATTATTCAAACAAGGCTTACTTCCTGCTGTTTTCAATAAGATTTTTAATAAATATGTAAATTTAAAAATTAATTTACTGCATACGTTTGGCAGCATGATTCTTGAACTGACAAAAGTTTGATGGATTGTAAAATTATCCTCCATAAAAATCATCAGTCATAGTAAACAGAATTTATCAGCCTCTGGTAATTCTACAGCTTTTTCTTCATCTTATCTCCTGTTAGGAACTCACTTAAAATTGATTATAATATAGTATGTTTCTAGAAACGTAATTCATTCATATATTAATTAGATTTTAGGTTAATATCCTATCATGGAATAGGACATGAGCCAACAGTGTTTTCCAGTTGCTACAGAACCGCAGTAGAGGAGCCTTGATTACTGTTCCCATGTGGTTTAACCGCCAGGACTAATCACTAATCAAATTCAAACAACATAAAATGGAACATCCTTCATAGCATTTATTTTCTAGCTGACTTATACTATAGGCTTTTTATTGATACAACTTGCTGTACTGAAATGAACTAAAAATTGCAAGAGAGGATTTATCCTTCTACTTTAATTTGGTTCTGCAGCCTCTGTCTGAAAGTCTCTCTTGGATTTTTGTGCGTGTTTTGCTGCTGTCCCCGAAATATTCTGCCCTACAGCGGAGATAAGTTGTTTGCATAAATTCAGAAAGTCCATGTAAATAACTGTACTGTTATGTAGGATTTGATAGCAGATGAACTTAAAACAGAGGTTTCCATCTGCAATTMATGCTTTGCTTGGATCAGTGCTGAAAACTGTGCAGCTCCTAACGTCAGCTGGAGAGGTGGCAAGTGCAGTCATGTAAAACCAGCATCATTATTTGCATTGGTTTTCTCTGATTACAAAAGAACTTTTGTAGTCTCATTGCRCAGGGTCAGAAAACAGTATGCATGTAGTTCAGGCTGCTACAGATTTATTGGGAAGGCARCCTGGGCTTCAGCCTCTTCCCCTGCTCCTCCAGGAGCTCTTACCCAGTGCAGGATTGCCCAGCCCCATCCCYTAACCCTCATTTAGGGAAGGTGCACAGGAGGGCACACCTGGTGGRTTTCACTAGYGTCTTTCAGAGGCCAGGTGTCACCRAGGGGGAAAGAAAGGGTARTGGGTTTGGGTTAGAATCATTAGAGGTCAAAAAACTCTGGTGTGTAGAGAGTTGGTTAAAATCTGCAATGGAAAGGGAAATGTCAATTTCAGGCTCCTGAAATAARCTATGTTGTTGGACTGGGGTTTGAGCATGCTCATTCAGAATGTTTTAAGAATGAAGAAGACCCTGTTTCCAAGCTTAAAATTATGAGTTTTGTATTCCTGGTGAGAGCTGGGGAGAGGTTTAGTTGTGATGTGTGTGCACCGTGTACATGAAGGCTCCTCCACGGCCGCCAAGCGTGTGGTCACACAGAGGGGAACTGATGGGTCTGCCAAGATTGTTTGTCTCTTCCCAAATTTCCTCCTCAGAGGCTAAAAATTAGAAAAAAAAATGCTATTTGCTATGGAACTTAATACTTTGTTTGAACTACCTCTGAATCATTTTTAAAACTTGTAAGAGGGACATTCCCTTTCCTTCCTCTGCAGGTCTTCAGCAGAGATTCAAGACAGCACAGCCCTCTTAATGCATGTATCAAGCCAGTCTKCAAGGCTGGGGGAATTATTTCTATGTGGTTTTGTCACACTGCTGGTTTGCTCTTGATCCTGCCACATAATCTTGCTACTTCAGTGGTTGGACTCAATGATCTCAMAGGTCTTTTCCAACCTAAACAGTTCTATTATTCCATGATTTTCTCYACTGATTCTGTCTTTTTACCCCTAGGTCTGATGTACCTTGGATAGTCACAGGCTATGAATCTGGTCCAGTACACAAAAGAGAGGATTACTAGTGAGGAAAATCATTCCCCACTTCCAATTACCTTTTGCAGTACAGTCTTGAAGTGCAATTGCATTTTCCATTGGTATTGCAGGGGACTGGGGACTGACATAGAGACAATGCAGGYCAGGAACTGAGGCATCACTAGAGAGCCAGGGAATAAGTGTCTCTGTAATTTCCAAAATAAATTGTCTTATTCAAAAAAGCCAAAGATGGGAGATGAAGACAGGTAAGAACACAGCTAATACTCAGGAGCAGTAGTCTGAGAATAGTTCAGCCATACAGAAAAAATTACTCTGATTACTGAAAATGTCTGTGAGATTATATATTATATGAGTACAGTCCTGCCTTTACTGAGTTTGGGGGAATTTTTTTGCTTCAGTCAAATGGGGGGTAGAATCTGTCTCTTTAAGAACTGCATTTGGTATTAGATTAAAAAAAAAACCTTCAATGACTTTTTTATCCRTCTTGATACAGTTCTGTGTAAATACCCCAATTAAAATAAAATCATCCAAACCTCTAGTCTAGGATAAAATTGTAGCCCCTTTTTTATATAAAGCCCCTTCTTTATTGAAACCATCTGCCATACTTTCATCAAGGTAAGGATAACTACTTTCWTTCAGTAGGACAGTCCTCTGTGTATTTAGATTCTGTGAGGTGAAGCACAGTCTGATGAAGATTGAAACAGTGAAGTTGCTTAGRGCTGCATAGTTCCAGTACCATTTGGTTATCACTGGCAACTTAACCCTTCATATAATTCTCTCAAGGAAGAGTATTGRCCTTCAAATGGTTAAGTCGAGTTCAATAACTTTGACACCAATCTTACCTTTCAGTATCACTTTTCTTCACTGCCGTTTTTTTTCAATCACTAGAAAATCAGAAAAATTTTGCTATTTTACTCCCTCTACAAGTAAAGCTAAAAGGATCTCTGAGAAGTGAAGTGAATCCTATACCCATCTTGTTCATTTTCAGTCCATCAGGTTCTAAAAATTGAGTAACAGCTTCCTTTCTCACGTGGATATTTCTTCCTTAATGCCTTGTGGTGAGCCTCTGATTGCACTAAGCATTGCTTTTAGTGGGTAGAWTMCSCCGTGAGAAGCAAAAYTGGTGATTCTGCCAGTGTGAACAGAGTGAGGCTCTGCTTTTCCTTCTGGAGAAAGTACTGGTGTTTAATTGCTTTTCTTTTTAATACATCCCCTCAACACACTTGACTGAGCACCGGCACTGTTATCATTTTCCAAGGTATTGCCACTTAGAATTGTATTTTCTTATTCCTTTTTAAATAAACATTGTCCGTGCAGAGCTGATGCAGCCCGTGGCCATTCTATGGGGCACTGGGAGAGAACAACCACGTTTGTGCCGTTCAGTTCGTAACTGAACAGAAGGTAAAAAGCCTGGGAACTCAGACCTCAACATCCTGGTTTATTAAATTATGCACAAGTTCAAAGAGSGATGGTATAAACCTAATCAGGTCAAACAGTCTTGTCATGTCAAGAAGATATTCACGTATGAGGATGATAATCTTGGCATTAGAATGCTGAATGTACTGAATCACCTCATCATTTCATGAAAATTATGCTTTTGAAAGCATAAGGCCCAATTGACTGAACTGTCTTCTATCTCCTAAACCACACAAGAATTCAAGCTGTAGACAACAGAAGTCTCAGCTCCTCAGTCACCTGTTCATTGGGCAGATCTGTTTTGTCCAGGTCTGCAGTTATGAATYGTACACAGTTCATGATAATCAGCTTTTTTTGCTCTAAGGTGATTTACTTACAATTCAGAATAATGAGAAATGTTTTCCTTGTGGTACTAATATATATTTGTAGATTGTTATAGTCTGAAATACAATAGGTAAACTTTGATTACATTCATTCTTATATGACCCATAATCACATACCTATGTGTATCTGGCTTTCCTATCAACTGCTGAACAGACTAATGAACTTAAAAATGCTYCCTAGCAATGCCTTTTTTCCCAGAAAAGAGACTGGCACTTACTGTTTATCCTAAAAATCTGATGGTGTGTCTCTGAGAATGTCATTGTCTGGTACAGCAAAATAATTTTGGGATTTCTGCTCGAGTAGAAAAAAGAAAAATGATTCATTATTTCAGAAATTATTTTACTGTCAGTCCAGAAAATAGATGAAAGCTTCTGACAATGAACTAGGGAGAGCAAGGCTTATCTTATTATTTAAAGTTCTGCTTTAAAGAGAAAGAAGTTCAAACATCACATTTTTAGCTCAGCTGTAATGCAGCAGAGGTCACGCAGTTACAGCTCTCACCTTTGTAGTTTCCCTGGATGTGGCTGTACAGCTGTTTTCACTGCAGAGTGTTACTTGTTCACCTGATGTTAAATGAGATCTGGAGATTGTTCACTTTCCACGGAGAGCCTGCATGGCCTTCTGTCCTGGCTGGGTGACAGACAGCCACTGCCCGGCAGTTCAAGCCCAACCCTTTGCACTTCACACCTTTCCGCTGCAAACGGTTGTGACACCAGAATTCAGTGGGAAATTCCTTCTGATCAGAGCAGTGCATCTCTGATCAGAATACTGCCCTGCACCTCGGTGCACCTGCTCTGCAAGCAGCTGGGAACATATTAAAATTGTCCCACTAAACAGGTTATGTATGAGCAGCCTCTGTAATGCTGCAGCAGCGTATCCCGCTTAGACCTGTTGTGTCATAAATACAAAGCAGTTACAGGAGTTAGAGGATATCTAAATTGGTAGAACTCTGCATTTAAAATGAGAAATAGTGGCTCTGTGGGATCAAGTTTACCTTGAGCATATGCAGACAAAGTGACAAGCAATTTTTAAAAGGTAAAAATCTAGAAAATTGTTTTCCTTCGCAATAAAGTTATGAGCAATAACTGAAAAAAACAAAAAGGGAACATACTTTGTATCTTCTATTAGAGATCAGATCTGAAATGAAAGACCTTGAGTTATACAATTAAGTATTGATTTTGTTGATCTATATTTAATTCTCATAGCAATTTTGTTGTTTTTACCCAATAGTGTTTTGCAGTTATACTTCACTTGAAGCAATGCCCTTCTTGCTTTTGTGTTAATCTAAAAACTAAATTGCCCAATGCATGAGAGACATAAATAAAGTTAATTTTATTCTTTTTTGTAACTGATTCTGAGCCCTTTAAAGTGCTGGTTAACTAAACTTAGACAGCTGGAAAATACATTTATCCTGCAGAATGGTGCATTGCTAATTCTGGGCTCTGGCATGCCTTGTAAGCATAGCCTGACCTCCAGATAATGAGAGTTTCTGTGTGTCACCACAGAGAAGAAATGGCCTTGCTGTTGCTTTCCTCCCTGCACGCGAGTGTGGGGTCCTTTGTGCCTGTGAACCAGCCCATCCTTCCCTGCTCCTTCCCATCACACCTGGAGAGTCCTTGTGCCATTCAGAAGGGCTGCAGTTGTGCTGGTCCTTGATCACACAGCTCTGGAAAGGCATTCCACCCACACGTAACCTCTCATTTTTACAGCTTACAGAAAACCCAATTTGACGTATTAATGTAGAAATAACACCTATTTATAATGTATCAGTGTAACTGCAGGCTAGTTTTGTTTTCCTAATTTGCTGTGCTCGAAGTGACATGCCAGATTTTATTACATCACTAATGGGTTTTAGTTATTCCCTTTAGGATGTTGCCAACGAGGAAAAATTATTCTGATTCATGACTCATGAGTTTGTTTCAAAGTGAAGTGACTGGTGATGAATGTGTTATGTCAGATGGAGTTTCTCCTCTTCTGACAGCTGGTCACTGTTCTCAGCTGGTACAGGGTAGAGGAGCTGAGAAACTCCAGAGGTGGGAAGCTCTCCACTTAGTTGAGTAGAACAACAAATGCTCCCCATACCCTAAGGCCATACAAAAACACAGTTAGGATAAGTAAAACAAGCTATCCATTGGTCTGCTTTAGGGTGATGGGCCGGAGCTGTTACAGAGGCACTGTGAAAATCACAGTTCTTGTGTGCACTGAGCCTTTCTCTCTTTTTTTATATTTTTTTCGTAGACCAAAATCCCTGACAACATGTTTTTGTCTTTTCCCTTAAATTAATACTTAGGAAAATATAGAGTGTCCACAGCAAATGCAGCACTCACCTTATTCACAGAACAGGTGCAGAATAGTCAGCAGAAAAGGCAGCACCCTCAGGCTGAAATAGTTCCAAGTATTACTGCTGAGAAGAATCCTGAGACTTTGCTTCTGCCTTTTGAATAATCTAGCAGCTTTTGTGACTGCCATGAATAATAAGAAACTTATTTAGGGATGAATCTAAATAAACAATCTTTGGTAATTTTTTACAAATTGTATCTATAGTAACTAAAGAAAAAAAATCCTAACTTGGGTTAACGTTTGTTCTGACACACACCAAGGTTAAAGAAATGACCAATGACTTTTCAGCTCTAGGAATGTACATAATTGTGTTATTGTGGGAGAAAATGATTTGTTGATTATGCAGATTCTTACATTAATATGTCTGCTTAAAGTGTTCTTTATTTTTGCTCATGAGTTTTCTTTTTATGTGTTAAAGAAAGGAAAAGTTGGAGGTTTTTTTACAGAAGGATGTAACTGGGCACTAAGACACCTAAAGGGGACAACTGTATGTCCAGAAAATATCCATAACTTACTTCTGAATTGCCTCTTGTATTAGTAATAAATTTTGCTACCACTGTTAGAAGTAGTTTTCCCTTTAAGCCTTGATGTATCATAGATGTACTGTTCACTATTCAGTGTATCTTTTGCCAACAAGTTTCACTGATGGGCTTCAGTTCACTTCAATTTCACTTGATTCAATGTTTTTGCTTAAAATTTGTGGAGCACTTTTATTCCCTGCAGTTTCTCTCATGTATTCTATAAACTGTTAGCCTTATATTAAATGAGAACCGAGGGTGTGATTAAAGCAGGATYGTAGTCTAGGTTGTGCTTGAAGGGTATAAAAAATTGTGGATGCTGCATATATGCAGAATATACCAACGTATTCAGTCCAGTCTGTCCTGTGGTGTCAATCTGTCCTTCAGATCACAATCCTCTGATTGTGATGCTTCACCCAGACTGCTCTGTCCTGCAAATTCTCCAGGTGTCTGTGCTCCTCCTGCCCAGGAGTTGAAATTGGCTCCATTTGAATCGATAAGAGTTGTATCACAGACCTTACTAACTCCAGTATTGAGTCCTGCACTCCCAAGTCTGTGCTAAGTAGTCACATTCCATTTATCTAAAGAAAAGCTGTGAAGTGGGAAAATTGCAGACAAAGAAAGATCATTTAGTCTGTCATAGAATAAAGTATTTTAGGTTTAGTACTCTGAAAAGCAAAAAGTGCTAACGTGTGTTATTGATGCCATGGCTGAGAATTTTCTCATCTGGCCTACRGAGAAGTGAAACAATTCTTTCAGTGTTTTAAATGAGGGCAAAGGGAAGAACATTTTAAGGTGAAGTTGTAAAAATTTTCTATTGTAGGGTCCTAAATTTGTGTTCGTTCCCACTGCCAAGGGTTATATTCCTCCATCTCAGAAAACATTTTAATTACAGATATTGAAGACCTTAGTTYTAACTGTCATCTAAAATCAGAATCCAACATAACATCCCCTAAAACCTTTTAGACTCAAGCTTAATTAATGAACCAAACAGAAAATGTTCATTTACTAAGACTTTGGGATCTCCTGTTGCTTTGCTTAAAGTTTGTTTGAAACACTTTCCAAAAATAGTAATCTAATCCATGCATTGTCAGTTTATGAAATATGACAAGATCGGAGCATAAACAGTCATTGGACTGACATTTCAATTTTTATCTAACTAGCCATAAAAACAAGCAATCAAACTGTGTAAAAATTTGTCTTCCTCTTGCCAAAGATTTCCAAGGAGAAGCAGCACAGCATGCACAACGTTTGACTGACTTGAAGCTTGAATTCTTCAGAAAATTCTAAGGACCCTTTACAACTGCACAAGTAATGACCCACAGCATCCACACATCTGCCCAAGCTGTATCTTCAGCGTGCTTGAAATGCCATCTCATTTTCTAGCTAAACAAAAATATTGATGCCTTGGATTTACAGTAATTTACTGATTCTGTCTTTGCCATCTGATGGCAGTACCAAAAATGAGGAATGGCTTTGCACTCTGATGGCGCATCTCAGAATCCTTGAATCTTGTCTGTCTGAGAGGTTATTGAATGTTGATTGTAAAACGTTGAGTGCTATCCCGTATTTCTGTGGGAATATTATCTGTAAGAGGAGTTAGTTACTCAGGTTTTGAAACACTGTATAYGAACAGCAGGTCATTTTTATTGAGCTGCTCTCTACGCAGCTCCCTAACGATTCCTTGGTCAGATCTCTGATGGAAAATACCAGTACTAACAAAGGGATAAAGTTACTCTGGCACAATCCTGCTGCGTGTTTTTAATAGAATGTGCTCATACATTGCCCAGTGTTCCCACAGAATTACACCACTTCTCCGAGCAGGCCTGGCCGATATCTGATTGATTCTGGTCTGTGGGGATCGGCCCAGTTCAGTACAATTTCCTGTCTTGTTGCTTTCTTGTCTGTTAGAGGGGGTTTGGGTCTGTGGAAATCAATAGGCTTATACATGCAAAATGTGAAGGTATTCCCTAGCAAGTTTCATTTGCATCCTTAATTTATGGAAAATGCTGTTTTTTCCTCTGCACCTTTCTTTTTTTAAACTCTRCTTAAACAAACACCTGTTTAAACATACCCCCCAAAGTATTCATACAGGAAAGGATGTAAATTACTGTGAGGATGGTGGAGATGTTTAACACGTGCATAGCCAGGGTCTCCTACTTACAATGTTAATAGCACTTGAGTGTTACATGAATGGAGTCCTATTTGTCTCAGCAGAACCATAAAAGTTATGATTTATCCTAAAATGGACGCTAATGTTCTATTTAATCATAACAGTTATTTAAGCACCTAACAATCCATTTCCTTTCACCCCGTGAACTTTGGAAAGAAGGTAGTTAATGGTGTACAATGGGATAACTTTCTAAGAAACATGTTTCTAATATTTCCYTCACTTTTACAGAAATTGAAGCAAACTGAAGAAACAAAAGAAGATTCCCAGAATAGAGTATCTAAAATTTCCCTGGAGTCCCTCAATAATTTTAACAGCAACAGCATACTTTTATTAGAAAAAGAGAAGAACTGTCTGAACAAGGTTGAAGGACAACAGGAAGAAAATGGAAGGAAAGAAGACGCTCCCTTGAACAGCTCGGGTCGGCTGGATGTGGACAATTTGGAATCGTTGAGTGATTCCCTGTACGACAGCTTCTCCTCTTGCGCCAGCCAAGGCTCCAACGACGTATAGGGACACTTCCCAGCGGCTGTGGCACGGGATGGAGCTGCAGGCGAGCGTGGAGTGAGGGGGGAGAGGAGACTCTGAGTGAAAATCCCCCCTCGGGGCGCTGTGCTCACAGCAGGGTGTTGTGGCCCCACACCACACAGCAATAAGGCAGGGCGGCGTCACCGTGGCGCGTGGGACTCGACACCCGACACGAGGAATACACAGAATAAAGTCTTAATTTTGCACTTTTGTGAATATTTGTACAGTTGTAAATACCTTGGGAAAATATATTTGTAGGGATACACGACAGCAATAAATATTAAATTGGTGCTATGCTCCTGTAATGGCAGATTACTAACTTAAAGAAATTGGTGTTAATATTAACAAGAAAAGCTAGTAGATTTTTTTAAAAAGAGTTATAATTGTTGTAGTCTTAAAACTGTATGTAGAAACACTGCATTACCATAAACCTGAGCCTGCCAGATTGTCTCTGATAAACTTCCATGGACTCCCTTTTAGAAAACACACTTTATTTTTTACTTCTAGTGCAATTCCATACAGGTGTTCTAGGGAAACATGCATTTCAGTTACTGCAACTTCACAACAGGTGTCTTATTTCAAAAGGGTTTTGACTTTTGACATGGCAAGAAAATGAATAGATTAAAAGGCCTGATACTGCTGGCATTGGCTTCATCAATCATGCACATAACTGCTTGAAAGATCAGGGTCAAAGCAATTCACTGCTGACACAAACAGGAGTCTTGTAGGAATAGAACTACATAAACTGCCCTGTACTTCTGACTGCAACATAGCTTTTCAACCTCCACCTCCTCTGTACTCATTTCCCATCAAATTATGAATGTACCATACTGTGTTATCTTTTGTAGTCTCTGTTTGGTCTTAAGTAAATTCTAAACACTAAAATTATTTTTTAAAAACAGAAACAGCTCCTGTTTGTGACACACTACAATAAGCTGTTGGTGCTAACCAGTACTAGTTCAAACATATCTCAGAGCAGGGGGATTGGCCTGTATTGGGTGTTTTTGTTTTTTTCTACAAAGGTTGTTTATATGTAAGGGAAAGTCTATTTCAAAGGTTCTGTGTATTTTTTCTAGATGTGAAGTATTTATAACTGCTTTTTGTACAGCAATTGTAAACTAGATATATTTGGGGTATTTCTAGACTCTACAGTTTCTTTAGCACATGCTTGTCAATCTTTGAAATATTGTATGATCAGTGTTAATATTTCGTGCAATTTGTTATATTTTAAGTCATTTCTGCCGTATCCTTGCATCGTCTTTTTCAACTTTTAAGAAATTTTCATTGAAACATCTTTCGTAAATAAAACTTCTCTTGCGTACGTGTGCCTGCGGAGGGGCTGTGGGAAAGGGATGCTGGGACACCTCGGGCGTGCGGGTGGCGCAGGGCGGGGATCAGGGGGTACCACCGAGCCGCCCCCGCCACGGGACAGCGCACGGGCAAGGCGGAGTTCGGGACTTCGTCACAGGAGGATTTTAAACAGCGATTTAAGCTTAATTCCTCAGTGCAGTAGGGCTGGGAAACGAGCGCTGTGAAATAACGTGGTTATCCGGAGAGGAGGAGAGCCACCCCCTCGGGCTGGGTTACGGAGACGCTCCCGGCATGGACGACGCGGGCGCAGCACCCGGGGCTGCCCCTGCCCTTCCCTCCCCACGGGCGGGCGCTGCCCAGCCCTCCGACGGCTGCTCGCCTCTCCCGCCGCCTCATCCCGCCCCATCCCAACCCATCCCAACCCATCCCAACCCACCGCCTCATCCCACTCCAGCATCAGCAGGTCCCGCCGCCTCATGCCACCCCACCGCCAGCTCCCACCGCCTCATGCCACCCCACCGCCAGCTCCCACCGCCTCATGCCGCCTCATCCCACCCCACTGCCAGCTCCCGCCGCCTCAGCCCACCCCATCCCATCCCACCCCACCGCCAGCTCCCGCCGCCCGCCCATCCCGCGGTGTGTCGGCGGCGGAGGCAGGGACTGACCGCCGCACCGGCACGTACGCGGCCACCGCGCCCTTTCCCCCCCGTTTTGTTACGCTTGAATTCCCTTTTAGGGGGCCGGGAGGAGGGAATGGCGGGGCCGCGCCTCCCCTCAGTCCCTCCCGGGGGCGCGGGTGCTGCGGGGCGTTCGTGGGCGGCGAGCGACGCCTCGCAGCGGGGCCCGGCCTGTCCGTGCCCACGGCCGCGCTCCGGCTGCCACCTGTGGGCTCGGGCGGGCGGGGACACGGGAGGGACCGGGGCTGTGCCCGCGCCCCGCAGCCGGAGCGGAGGAGGAGGAGGGCGGGGGATGTGACGGAGCCGCCCCGGCGGGCAGAGGGTCGCGGGGTCCCTCGGCAGCGCCGCGCGAGGCGGACCCGGACCCGGCGGTGCGGGGGGGATCCCCTCCCTCGCTGAACTTTGCCCGTCCCCGAGGCGCGCCCGGCGAGGTGCGGGGATCCCCGCCCCGCTCCGCCGGCATCACATGGTGCTGGGGGAGGGAGGGGAGAGCCGCCCCCCAGCTCTCGCTTCTCCTACAGTTTCTTCCAGTCTCAGCGCTCAACTCCGGCGAGGCTGGAGCGCGGCGCGGGGCTGGGCAGGGCGGGCTCCGCCGCCTGCTCCCGGGGCTCCGCTCCGCAGCGGCGGCGGCGGGGAAGCGGCACAAGTGCGCGGCGCCTCCGCTGCACCGCTGCTTCTGATGCCCCTTCGCGACCGCACGCCAGCCCGGCGGCCGCGGCTCCGGGAGGATGCGGCTCTTCCTCCTCGCCGCAACTTTCTGGGGATTGTGCCTGGCTCCAGGTAAGGGGCTCCGCGCCGCTTCCCCGGAGGCGCCCGCGCTGCACGCAGCGGCCGCGGGGAGACTTCGCCCCGCGTCGCCCCTCGACGGAGCCGGCACCGGGCGCTCTGAAGGAACGGGGCAGCCGAGCCCCCCTCCTGCCCGCGGCCCGCAGAGCCCCCCGCCGTCGGCCCGGTGTCCCCCGCCCTGCCTGCCCGCGGGGCGAGGCGCAGCACCCGGGGATCCATCCCCGCGGATGCCGCGGGCGGGGGTCGGGGTCGGCGGGGCGCTCCCGCCGCCGCAGCGCTCCCAGCGGAGGGCGGGCACGGGCCGGGGGTCCCGGGCGCGGGAGCTGCCGGCGAGCCGCGCGGAGAGCCTCGTTTGCATGATAAAGGAGGCTGGTGAGGGATGCTCYGCCGCTTTAATTGTGCGTGGCAAAATAGTAATTAAATCATTTGTAATTAATTAGTAGCTAAGTAAACCCGTCGGCACAGATAAGAGCCGAAGCGTATCTATTAGCCGCGTCGCTCTGTCCGGGGCGGGGGCAGTTTCCAGCCCGCCGCGCCGAGGGGCAGGCGCGGGGCGGGCGATGGGCAGCGGCTGCGGGGCCGTGCCGGTGTCCGTGCCGGTGTCCGTGCCGGTGTCCGTGCCGGTGTCCGTGCCGGTGTCCGTCGCCTCCTGGCGGCAGCGTCTCCAGCGCCGGAGCGGCCGCCCCGCGCCCGCGGAAAGGAGCATCAGCAGAGCCCGCACCGCTTGGCCTCAGCTGAGCGGGCGGCACGCTGGTTTCGCTTTATTTTTGTCAAAGGGATGCTTCGGCTGAGCTGTTGAGTAGTTAGGAACAACAAAATAAGGAGAGGGAAAGATAAGGAAGGTTTCTGGCACGTGCTGGTTATTTGGTTTTCTTCCGTGTTTGGTTTTTGTTTTGTTTTTTAATACTATTGCTATTATTTAAGGCCAGGTTGAATGGGGCTTTGAGCAACTCGGTCTAGCAGATGGTGTCCCTGCTCATGGCAGGGGCTTGGAATGAGATGATCTCTCAGGTCCTTTCCAACACAAAGCTTTGTGTGATCTTGAACAAAATTCTTTATCTGTTCCAGGTTTGGGGTTACAAATACAGTGTTACCAGTGCGAGGAGTTCCAGCTGAATAATGACTGCTCTTCTCCAGAGTTCATCGTGAACTGTACAGTGAATGTTCAAGATATGTGTCAGAAAGAAGTAATGGAAAAAAGTTTCGGTAAGAATTTAATAATTGTTCTTCTGTTTATTTGCTTTAGGCAGCATTTGTTGCTTTTGGCTCCACCCATTCATAGTGTTCGGCTACWGATAAATCTTACATTCTTACCTAAAGGGACTGGATTCAATGTCTTCTACTTCTGAGTGGCTTTGCAACTTGATGAAGTTAATCATTTTCCTTTAAAACTCGTGTAAAAACTGAAGGATGCAAGCCAAATGTTGATAAAACTGGTTAATACACAGTCTTATGGGTCTCAGATATAGTTTCCCAGCACTGGGAAATTAATAACAACAAGTTAGTTTAATCTCATTACAGTTAATTACATGGGCTTTTTCCCCAAGAGATAGAAGAGCATTAAATTAGTAATTCCCTCCTTTCTTTTATTTACTCAAGCAATTTATATACTCTGAAGGTTCATCTTAAGGGAAGGAAAGTGTAGTGATCTCTGCTTTCATCCATTAAAGAAACCATCAAGCAAAAGGGAGAAAGGGATTAAAAAAAATTTGGGAGAATTTAGGGGGGAAGAGATGGGCCCAAATGGATTTATTTGCCATACCAATTTTCCAAGTTTTTTCCCCCCTTACTGCAATTTAATATTAAAGTTAACATATTTGGACATAAATATGTTCAAGAGGAAATTAGCTGTGATTCTGCATCTTGCCTCTGTTGTCTTTTGAGCTGTGTTATAAACAGCTGGGGTTTATCCAGCACTGTGGAAGGCACTTGAGATTTAGAGGGAAGTGTCAGCTCTTGGACTACAGTGTTGCTCTGTAGCTTTCTACGTGAGTAGAAGACAAGAACCTTGTCAGGGACTCCAGGGCTGTGTGGCACGGCAGGGAAGGGTGTTGGTGGGAGCTGGAGCTCGTGGAGCCTCCTGCTCTGACTGCAGGCAGCCRTGAGGATTCCGGGCATTGGAATGGGCGAATCCCAGCCTGGACATGCCCCCTGTGCCAAGCCTGGGGAGCAGAGGGCAGGCTGGGGCTTCAGAACCCCCTTTAAGGGGAAGGTGCTCTCTGGGAATGCTCATCTTGCAGCCGAGGGCAGCGCTTTGGAGCGGGGAGCTCTCTGCTGTGAGGGACTGTGATGCTGCTAGTGTAGATCCAGCCGGAGCCTGTCCTTTCCCGGCGAGTCCTTCAGGAACAGCAGGGTGCCTCTCTGCCCAGCAAACATGTGCACTCATCCGTCTTGAACAGCAGCGATGGTTCTTGGGTTTAGCAAACTCCTCTTCCAARGGCTCGTCAGTCAGCTGGCTGCACGTGCGCTGGGAATTTCAGGTCACTGTGTGGTCAGTCCTAGACAAATGATAACAATTGTTGTTACCCGTCAGAAGCAGCTGAACTGCTGACTCTGTTTCATCCTGGGTAACACCATCCACAGGGATTATTGCTGTGAAATACTTAAAAAAAAAAAAAAGCTGTATGTTTAAAGGCAGATTAGTCTCTCTTAAGCTGTTTTTTACTGGAGTATTTTATTTCAAGTTTACTTGAAAAGGGTGGTGGGGATGTGAGATGGTTACGGCTTGCAAGGTACTTTTAAAATCTGAGTGTCTCCAAATGACTGAAGGCTTTGCTGTCTCCACACCACAGCTTCTGTAGTACTTTCAGTAGGTTACAAAGGATGTTTTGGTGATTTGGAGGGCTCTAGATGTGGTGGGCAGACACAGATAAAAAACCACAGTTTTGAACTCTTTTCATTGATGCTTAACTTGCCATTGCTCCTATGAAGAAATGGTTTGCAATATAGTAAATAAGGAGCTCTTAAACTTC
Source organism: Amblyornis subalaris (assembly GCA_018881555.1). Classification (NCBI taxonomy): domain Eukaryota; kingdom Metazoa; phylum Chordata; class Aves; order Passeriformes; family Ptilonorhynchidae; genus Amblyornis; species Amblyornis subalaris. The sequence goes on from JACAXG010000074.1 coordinate 1,736,832, forward strand.
TTGTTGGTTTTTTTTCTGTGCAATTTTATGTTCTCTCTGAGCAGATCCTTGGATTTTTCCTTTAGGAGGTAACTAGCATGCTGTGCATAGCAGGTGCCAGTGTTCTATTTCATTTGCTTCTACAAATGCAGTCCTTATTAATTTTAAGCTTAGAGATTTTAAGTTTCAACTAGTTAATAAATGAAAATTTTTAACCTATTTCAAATTGAATGAAATTTACATTGCAAGCTTAGTTTCTCTGTTACCCTCATTCATTTTAAGGGAGGATTGGTTGTCAAACAGAGAGGATTCAGTTCATCATCCTTTATTGGTTTTTTCCTAATTGATATTTAAATGTGTGCAATATAAATGCCTTACTCTCCCAAGTTTTGTTTAATAATTCATTCTATTTCTACGAGTATATTTCATAACCTGATTCTGTTGGTTGTTGCTTATTACTGAAAGCTGAAATGTTTCGAGTATTGATTTTAATTTATAACAGACTTGAGTTTGAGCTTTTAACCCAGAATATGAAAGATGCGAATTTGCATCTATTTGACAGCACAAYCTCATAATTAGGGTTTTTCCTCTTGACTAAATACAGTCAAAGGAGTGTAATTTTTTGTAGATTAGCTCATTTTTGTAGTTAATAAAACATAGCTATGTCAGTGAGCAAAGTGTTACAGTTGTCTCAAGCCTTGTTTAAAAACTAAATGTAGTGTTTGAAGTTCATGGTGTGAATTGGTGAACTATTGATGGAGCCACTTTTCCTCTGCAGGATGCATTAATCTGTGTGTGTGTTTTGCTCTCAAGGGGGTCCCTGGCTCACATCCTGTGGTGTGCCCACAGTACAGCCCCCAGCAGGTGGCCAGTGACTCTTTTCCACAGGTATTTGTTGGTGTTCATGAGTTGTGCCATGGCAGCTCTAGGATTCAGCTTCATTCATGTATTAAACTCTCTTTAGCAGAAGCAACTCAGTGGCAAATTACAACTTCGTGCAGTTCTTCCCCTTTACRTTGTAAAAAGTTCCCTGTGCCTGATCCCAGTTAAACAAAGCACTCCTCTTCAGTTTCTCTAAAATTGGGGTTAGTGCTTTAGATGTCTGGGTTCTCTCAGAACATTATCTMAGCTTCTGGAGACACAGCTTCAGGTGAGAAGTGACAGCAGCACAGGCACATTCCTAACTCAGAGCTTAAAAAGTGGCTGTTCCTGTGCAGCCTTTGATGTGAGCAGCTGAGAATGCAGCTGTGAGTAACTTTTATTTTGAATTAGATCTCCAGGCATGTGGTCTCAGCTGTTCATTGTATCAGGTAGAAATTTGCTCTATTGGACAACCTAAAGTGCAATGAGAGTTGAGCAGTAAATGACAAAAGATTTTTCTCACTTAAAGCTGAGTGGTATTTAAAAATTTTGCCAGAAAAAGTGTTATGTTTGTTAGCGTTCTGTTCCAGTGGGAGATACAGAACTAGACAGTATTTTGTGTTACAGAATCTTACAAACTAATTTGTTAATTAAACCTCAAAAAAGACTCCAAAAATTCTTCCTTTAGAGGGAGGAGTGATAAGAATGGAAAGTGACACTCAAGACGATGCCAAGACATTTGTTATCCCACAGAAATTAATGTAAAKGATAAGTTTCTAGAGCATTCTTCAACTGGATAAGCAGGTGTTTGAAAACTGTGTAAATGAAATGTTTGACAAAGGATCAAAGTTCTTACAATAATTCTACTTGCAGATACCTTGTGGAAACACCTGTGGYGGATTCCCTGCTCCCACTTGCCTCTTTCTTTCCAGTCTATGGACTTTTAAATTAGAAATGTCAGTGCTCCTTCATTTTTAGGATATATGTAGGAACAAAGAAATCCCACAGTATGTTGGGATCAAACGAAACATCTTGGTGATACATAAAAAAGCATAGACACATTATATACTCATCCATATACCACAGAAAACAGACTGGCAGTGATAGTTCTGCCTTTTACTGAAGGCAAGAGCTGTCTGAGCACAAAGGCTGATCTAAAACCTACTTAAGGCAAAATGAAACGTGCAGTGTGAATACATCAGAAAGGGATAAAGCAGGAAGGATGAGACAACTCAGAAAGGTGGCCARTCTAAATTTCTTAGAACTCTCTGTAAGTAAAGCTGCCCGTGTGCATGTTTTGAACAATATGCTGTGTTCTAATGTAGTTGTGGACGTACTTTTACTAACTTTTGCAAGGAAAAAAAYGATCCACAGTAGCAAGGCCAATACTTTAAAATATCAAGGATTTTCCTTTGCAAGCAAATTGGGAAACAGTCTAATTATTCTAAYAATCTGCAATGAGAAACTTTTCTTATTTATTTGGTGTACAACAGTCCTTTTAATGTATTTACCTAGTATATAACTCTGCAGTGTAGTTAAAGCAGTTGCTGTGATTGTGTGCTTTAAAGTGGTGCTCGGGGACATCATGAGCAAGATCATCACCTCAGTGTTGAATTATWACATTATCTCTTTCTTTGAAGTCTTTTCCAGTATTGGTTTTCCAGTCATTTGTTTTATCAGTGGCTATGTTGTGTGGTGAGTTGGTTTGTTGCAAATTCTTTGCCTGTGATTATTTCTTGGYTTTGTCATATTGAGTTGCTTGATCTGTGGATGTCAAGGATTACAGAAGCATGTACTTTTTTCTGTGTTCATGTATAGCATCCATTAGTACTAATATTAATTGCATATTTATATCAAGGGGAAAGTATGGTCTGGTGTACTTTTATTGACAAAGTGATTAAAATAGCAAACAAAGTTTAATGTTGCCACTACTTCACTGTAGGAATTCAAGCTTTATAGAAACAATAAGAAATATCCACTGAGCTTGTGGCGGATTTTTTTCTTTTATTTTCTTCTACACTATTTTGGTCAAAGCATACCACCATAACTCCAACAGAATTTGTTGTCTTGTGTTTAGTTGGGGTTTTTTTCTTCTTTTTAATCACAGCAAAACAAGATATAATAACTCTTTATTGACAATTCAAAAAAAAAAWAAATAAAAATTTTACATGGGACAGTTGGTACCTATAACATCACATCTTGTGCTACCAGGTGCCCAACGAAATGAAGACACCATATCAGTATTGGAAACACAGTTCACTTTTTAAATCGAATAAAAGACTTGCAATGTATGTTGTTAATTTGCACTGCATGCTGAAAACTTGGATCTGTGGATATATCACCACTCAGAAACACTTGCACACATTTGCCTGCTTGTAAATTCTTTCCAACCTTTGGGTTTCTCAGAAAACTTCCAGCCACTTATGGAACGAACTGACCTAAGYGTGCCAGCTGAGGAGAAATTATGGCAGTGTGTAGTAGTTGATGTTCTGACTGCCTTTCAATATAGAAAAGCAGCAGTGGARTGAACAGTTCAAGCAGTTTATGACTTGAAAGTCATGATAAAGATCCAAGTGCAGAAGTGATGGAGGCTGCAATATTTTAAGGAAGATGGGGTACCTGGTCCAGCGAATTTCATTTTTCACAGGACATGGACAATAGCTTTTTATGTTATTTTATTTCTCAGGCTTGTGTGAAAGATATACAAATGAATTTTGTGATGATACAGTGCCCACAGCCTGGTGTCTCTTCAACCTCCCTGGAGAGGTTGCTATTGCATTTCACACACAAATGAGTTTGTGCTTCCAAGCCTTCTTGAAGCATGACCCTATCGCTTGTCTGAGCTCCCAGTGACCTTATCAATACTAGCAAGCAAGCAAGCTTTAGTTAATCCAAACTGTTTTCATTTCCRTTTTTCTTTTGTAGTCTGGATGGCGGTATTTTGGAAAACTTGATAAAACTGGTTTTTGCCAAATTACCAATAAGTCTTTGAAAGTGGAAAAAGTCATAAAAACCCCAGGAAAATCCCACTTTTAAGTTGAACAGGCTGTAAAACTCTAAACGTGAAAATAGCTAAAGAAATAAAAGTGGAATGAATTTCCAAAGTTCTGGTGTGCGAGTGCCAACACCAGAGCCATTCCATTGAAATTGGTGAGGACATTAATTAAGGATGCAGCAAGGCTATTTATGTGTAAAATAACTTATGAGACTTTTCACAAGGGTGTAGCATTTTAACATTAGTAAAGGCAGAAGGGCAGTGGCTTCCCTTCATTTCAGCACGAAAGGATTGTCAAGAAAAACACTCGTACAGGATTCTGAAAATTGAGTCTAAGTTCACCTCTCCCCTTACAAGATCAAGTATATTTGGATCTTGATACCAAAGGACATTTAGATCCTGATACCTTTTTATCAGGAAAGCAGAGAGGATGGAAGGCTGTGAGCCGGCTTTGGTAGGAAGATTGAGTGTTTTAGTGCTTGGTTGTACGTCCACATCAGTGAGCAGAGAAAGGAATAAGGACAGCAGGAAACAAAAGAATTGGATATGCAGGTGAAAGCTGAGCTTTGACCTCTCATTTGTAGCCTCTCGTGGCCTTAAAACATATTTGATATCACCACCATTAGCAGCTGTACTTAACTTCCTCAGCCTATGCATTTTTAAGCATTTTAGTGCTATGCTCCAGCTTTGTGATGCTGCAGGCAGTGACAGAGACTGTTTTGTGATGGTTTTATGTTATTAACAACACTGTTTTGAGTCACATTTCCAGCACCAGAATTAGAAGGCACAACTTACGAAAAGAYATCAGGGTAATCTAAACCCTTGTCCTCTGTCGGTCAACAATTGCCCAGTTTTCTCCTGAGCTGATTTAATTTCTGCAAGGTGTCGTGCCAGGCTCAGAAGGAGAGTGAGGAGGCCACTCTTTCATTGTCAAAAGCTTCCTGTTAGTTCCTGAAAGAACGGGCAACTTTTTAAAAGTGCCAAACTTATGGAGGATTTGTGATGATATTAAGTTTTCATAGAGAATGATGATGAAAATATGCTAGTTCAACCAGGTAGGATTTGGTGGGGGGCGTTTTATTTTCATTTTGGGGTTTTTAATAGAATTGTGTATTCTGTTAGAGCCTAATGGCATGAATATGCTTTTATCTTGTCTAYAGAATGCATCAAAGGCAGGTTCAGGATGAAATAGGTGCAGTCCTAAAACACAAAATTGAAAATCAGCAAGTGTGTGACGTAGCCTTGCAAGAGATTTCAAGTCACACACTTTCAGTGCCTTTTTTTTTTTTTCATCTGGAAAACACTGATCTTGGTAGCTCACAGTATTTAAGTAGCTGTTTACAGAGTGATTACTAAATTTCATGATAAAATTTCTGGCAAGGTACAAATTATTTAAACCACTTGTCTGCTCAACTTTCTCTCWGGAGTTCACAAGGATAAGAAGAGTTAGTGTGAAATGAAATGACACAGGACATGGTTGGATATGATTATACTTTACACTTGCTTAAATTGTTTGGGGGTTTGGGTTTTGGGGTTTGATTTTGTAACAATGCATTTACAGCCATAAATGAAAGGCTGTGGGGTGAGGAAGCTCAAYTCATATTTTAAACCAATAAAAACATGATCTGACTAAAATGACAATTGTTTGGGGAAGCACAATGTCRGAAGAATGATTGATTGCTTTTCAACATTCAGTCACCTTCTAAGATATTTAGGACCTTATTAGATAAAATATTTATAATCACTTCTCTAGAAAACAGCAAATCACAGTAGGACCTCTGGAGTCTGTCACTGTATGATGTATGTGAACAGGTACTTGCTGAGGAACAGACAATTATCATAGCCAAACCACTGAAGCCATAAAAAGGTGGGCAGAAAACCTAATCTGGAAATTAAAAAACACAATTTATAAACCTATTTGTGTAGTCTGAACCCAATTTTGAGCAGTAAATACAGTAAAATCCAGAAATAGCCACATTTATATTTTATGTTCCTTAGAAAGAGAYGTTTACATGTTGTTCTTGCACTAGTATAAATTTTCATTTTATTTTTTGGCAGACATCTCAAAAGAGCTTTTGTAAGTCCTACTGGGTGCTGAATTTTGCTTGAATGCAGGGTAAGCTAGTGATAGTTTAGGGCAAAAAATAAAGAATGAAATATGTGAATGAAATCACAAAGCAAGCATGGCTAAGCAGAGCAGGCATCAAGTCTGTGTACAATAAGAGGGAAAACTTGCAGATTCACCAAGACCAGAAAATTGAAAGTTTTGGTGAAATAAGATAGTAGGAACTATTCAGGATATTAAAAGAAWGGAGTATTGGTACATAAGTACAGTCCTCAACTTGTCTTTATGAGCAACAGCATTAAAAGAACACCCAAAACAGATCCCCCACAAATCATGAAAGCATGCTAATGCAAGAGCTGGGACAAATTTTGGGGGCCAGTCTTGAAAAGGTGGTGTGTGACTSCTTATTGATGCCTCATTGCTGGGCACTAGTTGGGCAGAGACTGCTTTCTGTGCTCCAGCAGATTGATGTGGCAGGTTTACTCAGAGCATGTGCAGGGGATTTTCCTAAAGCAGTGTTTGTGGAATGAGCYGCAGAAGACTTAACTTTGTGTGTGCCTGTGAAATTGGTTATGTACAAAATGGAGTAGAAAATGCTTTCTTTAAAAATGTGGAGTGTCAATCGTAGCCCACAAGAGAGAGAGCACCTGGCTTGCAAAGCTGAGTGCTGGGCAAAGTGACAGTGTCCACCCGACTGAGTCAAACTTAGAGAGGAGAGTTTTGTGACCATGAGGTCCTGGGATGAAGGAGAGGGCTGTGATTCCCTGCTGAGCTGTGCCATTGCAGAGGGCAGTTTCAGAGCAGCTGGGTCATAGGAGTGGGAAGGTGACTTTTTTTAGAAATTGGGTCACTGATCTCGGAGGTGATATCCTACTTGCCTATTCCGGCTGCAGAGACCCTCTGTGCATTTTGCTGAAGGACACTCTTGAGAGTACAGGTGCAAACCGAAGTTGCACACTACTTGGATTGTGGTTGGCTCTTCAGAGTTGGAGAGTCCTGCTTACACAGTGTCTCTTTTGTCTGTACCTCCTAGAACAGAAGAATCAGAGGTGCCTAATAAGATCCTTTTCAATCAGTAAGAGAAAAACSTCGGATTTTCTGGTGCCTTCTCCATACACACAGTGTAAGAAGCAGGTGTGATGTCACCTTTTTTGGTTGTCCTAGTAACAAGTTAAGCTGTTATTCAAGAGAAATGCACTGGGCTGTGCAGACAGGGTAGAGGGAAGAACACTCACTTTCAGATTTGAATAAATTGTTGCTTGAATTGTTTGTTGCTATCAAGACAGAATGCATCTGCATGTGGCCAAAACAGTGCCAGGGTGCAGATACAGAGGACTAGACTGGATGTAGGTGAGGAAATCAATATTGCAAGCAGGAACTATAGAAAAGCCTTAAGATTTACACCCATCCACCCCTTCATTGCAAGGAATAAGGCAGAAATAGTAGTTTGGGCCTTGACACTGTCTAAATATATGACCACTTGTGGGGCAGAGAGATGCGTAACAATGGGCAAGTTGCTTAGTCTAGGAATAAATTTTCAATGCCAAATTTAAGCCCAAAGCTGCTTTAAAAAAAAGCCCTGAAAGCAAACGTAGTTGTAGCAGGCATATTTGACAGGAGAGGGTGTGGAAGATCAGCATGTTATCACACAGCTGTTCTAGTTCTGTGCACTCCCTTCTCTTCTTAAAAGTACTTGCACTTGAACTGCATCCTCAGCCAATCCCACAAACCTTGAAGCCAAAATGAAGGAAAATCATTTGGTGAGGAGTAGGTGCTTCACAGTAAAACATCCTTATGGTACCTACACATGTGCATAACCCACATTGCTTTGGGGGGCTGCTGAATCCGTGAAAAAGGACAAATTACTCTGTACYGATAGACTAAATATACTAACTGTGTAGTAGTAAATATGGTAATTGAGCACTAGAGTCAGTAGTTGAGGGTAGGGAGCTGGGAATGACCCCATCCCAGTAAAAGCAGAGTGCAAAATGTGTGGTCTCCTTGCCCAGCCAGCGACTCAGAACAATCTGAGGTAGAAGAAAAGSTTCCAGAAAGGTTTGCAATTATTTTCCTGGGTGATACGTTAATGAATGTATCAAGCTGATTGCTCAGGCAAGAATGCCCAGTAATTAGCAGTTATGTGTGTGGTATGAGTCTTATGAGGCAGATAACCACTTTCAAGGACTGTCTGCAGYTCAGCCTGCTGGTGGCAAATGATTCAGGGAGATCTCGGGAATTGTTTTGGAACTGGCTCCACAACACTGCAAAGGAGGAGTTTGAGGAGAGAGCTCCAGATGTGATCCAGAGAGGATGCTGCTGTCCTGGCTGCACTCAAGGGTGAACTGCAGTTACTGGAGTCCATTATCCTGTTTGCCAGAGCGAGGGGATGGTGTCCCTGCCATCAAATCATGGAAGYCAGTTGTACTCATTTATTTCCTACCACAATTAACCTGGAATCTCTACGGGATAGGAAGAAGGTTTAACAGTAAGTGAAGACACAGCTCAACTGTTTTTAAAATGTCACTCCTGTAGTGCTAACATTCCCTCTTTTTCCACCAACTTGTGCCTGTTTGCATTGTATCTTCTTGTAAGGATACTGCAGAACTAGAGAGAGCACAGCCTTTCTGTGCTGATCAGGTTTGGTTCATACCTGATGCTTTGTAAAAGGCACTTAGTGTGACAGCAGCTCGTTTGTGAGAGCAAAAGCATCTAGCAGTACTTAAAGAAAAAAAAAACTTGGATGCGAAGGAGATGTTGTTAGCTGAGCTATTGAAAACCTGATGGAAATGCTGACTTTTCTATTTATGTAAAAAATCTTGTTACAATTTAGATTACTAGGGCAGGGAATGGGAATAAACAATCATTTGGGCATGGAATTTCCTATTGTAAGATATTTACAGAAAAGCCACAGGAGAAGTGTTACAATGGGATTCTGGTACTACTCAGATTATTCCCCCTATTTAGGTGTGAGCATGATCCATCTGTTCTTGAAACTTTCAGCAGTAAAATTTCGGTCTGTGCAGGAACACTGTGTTTTGACTTCAAAAAAGAGCTCAGGATTGTTCTGTGGAATTGATCCTGGAGGACAGGGCTGTTGTAAACACATRGAGTTAAGCTGCAGGACTTTGATTTTTTGCAGGAGAGGTCTCCTAGAGTTGCCTGGTGAAAATCATTTTTCAGAGGGCATCATCTAATTGTTCACAGCAGTGAACAATTCTAACCTCCTAATTTATGGGGGAAATGCAAAGTGTGATATTTCAGGGACCCAAACTAATAAATCATTAGTTAAAACTGTGAACAGGACTTTGCAGGAAACCTGTGAAAAGGAAATKGCAGGAAGAGAGTGATCTATAAAATGATGGGAATAGGAAATCTGCCAGTGTCAAAAGCTTTTAGAGGCTTGGTCTTTGAGGGGAAAGTAAAATTCTCTGCTGTTCATATGGAAGACTGAGGAATGGTTGAGTTTGTAGCTGCTGGAAAATTATATGTGGTGGGGAGATGTGGGATTAAGGAACGGAGAACAGTCATTGTGTCTGGTTTCACTGAGTACAGGATTCCTTTCTCCAGAGGGAAGGGAAAGGAGAAACTTTAATTGYAGCCATGGGAAGGGTCATACCTGCCTTGGCTCTGGGAAGACTCCCAGAGCCTCCTCTTGACAGGAGGAACATGGACAAAGCCTGGTGTTTGTGGGGAACATCAGCTGAGATTTCGGCGCTGTAAAGCYGATCAGCGGCAGCCCCGCTGGGGCTCCTCGACAGCGGTGGTTTGTCAATAGAGACAGAGCTCCCTTCTTTTTGCAAACTGTAGTGATAAAGATTGTGYTGCTTGATCCGTGTGCCTTTGCTGTTACAGGGAGAACAGCCCATAGCTCCTTCTTCCTTCTTGAGAAAAGGCTCTACCCGCTGTGTTGATTGATTGAAGCTCGCTGGAGACAGAGGAAGATTTAACACTCACTTGAGGGCTTCTCTTCATAAGTTTAAGGAGATAGATAGCCTAAAAACACCTTTCAGAGTGGAGATTTGCAGAGGCAGAACACAAAACGAGGAAACCCTTGCATTGTTGGGATGGCAGCAGTGTTGTGACAGTATAAAAGAATTGCTTTAATTAAAAGTCTCTGAAGACAGGAAATCCTTCTTTCTGRGCACAGCTCGAACAAAGGGTGTTCTGCTGCCGCTCAGCACTCAGAGGTGCAGTGGCTGGTGCCATTACAGAGGTTTCTACTGGACCACGTAGGAGCTGTGATTATTTCTGAAGTCCCTGGGGACTGAACAAGTATCTGCAGGTACTGTACGTTCAGTACATTTCATATTCCCACCTCAGTCCCTCCAAAAAAAGTCTCAATCGCTGCACATTTAAAAACATTCTGGGGCCATGCCACAGGATGCAGAGGCACCATTCTCCATGGGAATCCTGTTCCCATGCTTTTCAGGAGTGAAAAAAGAAAACTTCTTGCAAATCCTGTATTCAAAAGGAGCAGTGATTTTATCATCCTTAGAAATATTTCTACCTCTTTCTGCAACTACAAGCAAGCAAACCTCCATTATCTATTTGTATTATGTGTGTATTTTTCTGAGACACAATTTCTACTGTATCACTTGCAGGAAAATTTTGGAGTAATGAGGGAGGAACTGCCATTTTCCACTGTGACAGAAGAAAATACAACTGTATTTTAAAGCTTTTATAAACCATGTTAAAATAACAGCTGTGTGCATCAGAATGTACTTTTTTCAGTTAAAAACAATTTGAGAAATTATAAATTAGCTTATTAATTAAAATTAATTTAAATTACATTCAAAAGGGAAGACTTTCAAAGACACTTCCATAGAAATGGAAATTTGCTATTGAGGGTATTAAACTTCAAAGACAAGCAAGAACTGAGATTACCTGGAAAAGTACTTCCAGTTTTTCTTTAAAACAAAATTAAAAGGGGAGGGGGGAGGATGAAAGTTTTGCTGATAATCATTCTGCTTTTACTCTTGGTTACTTGTCTGTGTGAGGTAAAGGAACAAGAAAAGGAAAAAAAAATTCTCAAAAGACAAATTAAGAGCATAGAAAGCCRTAATTACTTAGACACCTTAACTCAGACATGTTCAGCAACAGAAACAAAACTAATTTTCTCACTAATTGCATTTCAGTTGTAGCTATTCAAACAGTTTATTCTGAAAGATGAAGAATTCTAGTTATAAAATGCATCATTTGATATACATTATGTAAATTMAGTCCGTAATATTTTTGGTTCCAACCAGAATCAAACTACAGAGAAATCCAAAGCAGAGTGGTCGTGGTGCTCCTGCAGTGCGGGGCTGCTGTGTCACRGCTGAGGTGTTTGCCCCAAGCACCACCATCGCTTTGGGGATGTAAACTGGGCTTTGCAAGAGTTTTTGAGCACGAATCCTGCTGTAGAGTGTCCCCACCAAGCTGAGTAACCCTTGTTGTGTGTCACAGGGATCATGTACCGCAAGTCCTGCGCCTCGTCAGCGGCGTGTCTGATCGCCTCCGCSGGGTACCAGTCCTTCTGCTCTCCCGGGAAGGTGAACTCTGTCTGCATCAGCTGCTGCAACACTCCGCTCTGCAACGGACCCCGGCCCAAGAGGAGAGGGAACTCTGGCGTGGTGCCGAGGGCACATGTGATCACCACTGTTCTGCTTCTTAAATTTGCTCTGTTGTTTTGGTATTGCTAAACTTCAAGCAAGATTTTTTTTCTTTTTTTTTATTTTTTTGCCCTGACACAAATTGTCCTGTCTCCTCCTTTCTTCAAAGACGCTGCAATTATTTTCTGTTTGTTTCCAAATCCCTGTCAACAGCGAGGGAAGTTCAGTGGTTGTGTGGAGAAGAAGGGCTGATATTTTTGTCAGCTAATGAGTTCAGTTAGCAGATTGAATTTCCAGCGTGCACTTAAAAATCCCAACAGTCTACAGAACTCCTGTTCTCTCTGCGTAACTGGAAACAAATCCATCCGTGTTATCCCTTTCACGATGCAGTCGCTTTCCTTGGTCGTTTTAATTTCCGTGGGTTGAAGTTCATGGCTGGTCATTAACTTTGCCTTACAAAGTCACACTTGATGCTCACAGAGGCCGTTCCGCGCGTCCGGCCCGGGCTCTGAGCCAGTCTCGAGGGGCTCCGCTTCCAGGCCGGGCTCCGGCGGTGCAGGGCCTGGCTCCCGCGGGCCGCAGCCCGGCGAGGGCTCCTTCTGGAAGGTGCTGAGGAACACTTTGGCGTTGCCCTTGGCGGAAGAGCCGCGCCTGGARGACATGAAGAGCAGAGGGCGCAGGGAGCGGCTGCTCTGCGTGCCGGAGCTCTGGGTGGCCCTGAGGAGCTTCTCCCTGTTGGCGTGCTGGAGCGTGAGGCGGCAGCACAGGACCTGCAGGAAGACGCTGCGGAACTGCCGGGAGGAGATGTTGTACAGCAGCGGGTTCACCACCGAGCTGAGGTAGAAGAAGATGTTGGCGATGGGAAGGAGGGTGACGTAGGCTCGGAAGTAGGGGACGGTCCAGTCCTGCTTGGGCTTGGCGGCGGCCATGATCCTTCTGACCTGGTTTGGCATCCAGCAGATCGCCAGCGTCGCGATGATCAGTCCTGYGGGCGGAGAGAGCGAGAAAGAGGTCTGCACGCGTGGGGGAAAACACACGAAATGCTATCAGTTCTGCACTTACCTGTTAGGAAATGGTACCAATTTCTCAGTGTTTTGCTTGACAGCTTTTTCTGCCAGTAGCATTTTTTGTTTGTTGTTTTTAATAACTGTTACAAGGTCATTGCAGCACAGGCTCAGACAAAGCACTGCATAGCGCTCGGATGGTGTTTCTTTGTACCTGTTGTCATTTATTAGTTTCCAAAGTGTTCTTTCTCTGATCATCTGTATCTTTGGAAAGAATGCATTTTCATTTTGGTTTGTGCTCTTACATTTCTTCTGTCTTTCCCTTTGCTTTGAAAAACAAACAAAATAAATAGAACCTATAGCCATATTAGATCAGGCAATACCCAGAAGAGATCAGATTCTTGTTTGTACTTTACAAAAAAGAAAATGTATGCATAATAATATATTTCGTGTTATTTTTGGTAGATTTCCTCTTACAGAAGCTATTTTTAAGTAAAATGTGTATGGATCTTTTTATGGTAATTAAGATATGTTGGGCTTTCTTAAAAATCAAATTCCAGTGGAATTAAATGATGAATGTAAATGAGAAAAACCCAAGCCTAGTCATAAAAGTGTAAGCAGTTTCAGATTGTAAATTATGCTTAAAAACGTGGTTATCTGACCATTTTGTATTTATATGTAAATATAAATACATGTTGCTGCATCACTAATGGCATTAAAAAGGGGTGGCTGAAGTGCTGGGTGTCTGAAAATCCTGCCTGCGTGGAGGGTGTTCAGCAGGGTGCAGCGGTGGTGCCGCCGCCGGAGCAGCAGCYCTGCAGGAACGTCTCGGTGACTTCAGCTGACTGTTCCCAGGCAGGAGTTCGGAGCAGGAGCAAGGCCCCTGGATCCTCAGTGGCGTCCTCCTGCGTGCCAGCGCTGGAAGTCCTGACCCCTTGTGTGAGATGCCAGGTACACAAAACAATTCCTCTTTCTGCTCCCCCCGCCACCGGGCACTGCTGGCACACGATGCAGCCAYCAGCTTACTGCTCCCTCTTTGCTTCTCTCTTTGCAGGAACCGTGCCTTACACGGACACAGGAGTTGCAGGCTGGCTTCTTCCCTGCTGCAGGGGCAGAGAGTGCCCTGGTGGGGCAGTTCTCCAGTCGTGTTACCTTGTTAATCTCATCCCATGTCTGACCTCTGCTCTCAAAAGCAGCACAGAAGCGTTTCAATTCTTACCTGCCCAGAGTGCCCCCGTGAACAGGTCACTGCAGCAAGGCTGGACTGGAATAGCTCAGAGGGATTTCTGAAGCCAGGAAAATGATACTTCACGAGTGGGAAGATGGGAATGCAGCAGGGAAGGGAGGCAGGAATTAGAAGGAAGATTTTTCATAACTTTGAAACTGCCTGAGCTTCATCAGGGTATGTCCAAGTTCTCTCCATCAGTACCCCCAAGCAAAGAAAAGGTATGCAATGCCTTTTTTTAAAAAAAAATTAATTTTTTTCATGACAGTGATAATTACTTTTAACAAATTTATGATCTCCCTGAATGAGCTACCAAATAAAGTTGTCCTTTTGATCCCTTGCTTCTGTAATCACTTAATGTCACAATAACTTTGGTGGGATGGGGAAGTAGTGTATATTAAACCTACAGCACTGAATTAAGAGCCCTGGAGGGCTGTTGTTGGCAGACCAGGAATAAACGTGTTACCTTTGCCATTTTCAGTTCTTTGCCTACCAGAACTCTCCTCAGCCACTGTCTCTTTGCTCCCACTCCCACAGTCCCTTCCCCTCCCTGACCCTTTGCTTGATGCCCAGCTTTTCCCCTGCCGCCTTGCCTCACTTTTCAATACATGTTGTGCCTGTGTCTACAGTTGATCTGTTTTGTATTAGTCCTGCAAATTTTTGTAGCCTTCAGTGCTTTTTTTTCCCCTGCTGTCAGCATAACAAATAAAGGGTAGCAGTCCTGGCACAGGCCAAAAGAAAATAAGGCCTCCTGAGCAGTGACTTGTGATGAGCCATACAAAAAAGCAGTGGAAGGATCCTGTTGCTTCACTGAGGCTTTTTCTCTGGTGCAACTTAAAGTTCACAAGCACAAATCCATGGAATACTTGTCCAATTTTACCAGAAGATCTCTTTCAAGAGAGAAGAAAATAAGCTGTATTGTGTAATTTTTTTTGTTCTTGGTTAGAAACAGGACACTTCATCACACTGATTAATAGTTTCCTAAATTATGAATGCTGCTGCGAAAAACTGTGAGCCAACAATGCGTGTATTCAGTTTTGAAGCCCAACTGCAGACCTCTGAGATGTCATTTTTTTTTGCTTTTATCTGAATTCCTTGGCATTGACCTTTCTTTTTAATTCAAACTGCCAAGTGCTTAAGATACCCCCCTTATATTCTTCAGACGCTTTTGTTCTGGAGAGCTGAGTGTTTGGTAGTGTGTACAGCGAGTGAAAAATGAGCTGCTCGTGCCCTTGTGCAGTGCAGTGAGGTTTGTCTTTTGGGGGGTGGGAGGAGACGTCTGCAAAACTGTTGTTTCCCAGGCATGACTAATTGTTCATTTCTACACTTGGAAAAGATGCTTGTTGACTCAAAGGAGATGCACCATGCAAATAAACATGCTGACAGGCTCACAATATTTTTTTCCAACTTTCACACTCGGCCTGGCAGTGTGGAGGAAGCGGAAGCACAGCGGAAGAGCACCTCGGGAAGCCTCCGTGTTCAGCACTGCTGCTGTCAGTCTGAACTTGGATATGGGATCGAGGAGTTTGGGTTGTTCTGTGATGTGCCAAAGGTGCTTAAACAGCCTTAACCAGCTTGAGTGTAAACCAAACTGCATCTTGCACCAGTACTGATGCATTTTCCCCTTGAGCTTGCTGCCTGATACGAATTATTCTTCACATTTCAGCTCATATCCAACTTTGCCTTCCACTCCTTCTTATTAAAGTGAAAAAATCAGTAGCTCTGGGGTTTTTTCCCCATTTGCCTGACTACTGCACTGAAGTGACACAGGGCAGAGATTTATCTTCCATGAAATAATGATGTTTATAAACAAAGTAATGCTGTGGTTCTGCAATCTCCATCACTGGTGCTTGAAATTTCCAGCTCACATTTGAATCATTCTGGTTTAATCATCAGAAGTGCATTAGAAAATGCCAGCAGAAGCCAGGAGCCCTTGTGTTACATCTTCTGTAAGTGAGTACATCTCAACCTTTAGTAAGGGCAGGAGCTTAGAATTCATTTAACATTGATTTAGATATTTCAAGGTAACAAACCAAACAAAAGAAAAAGACATTAAAAGATCCTTGACTAAAACCACATTAAAAAGCTAGACCGTAAACCAGACATAAAATAGTTCACCCAAAATTGGAATTACCACATTCAACTACTATTTTAATCTGAAAAAAAACACAAACAGCCCAAGCCTCTTTACAAATAAAGCATACAAATTCAACAATGCTTTAAAATTGGGAATCATTATTCTAACTTCCCAAAAGTCAATCTCACAGTATTAATTCTTAATATGTGACAAAGGATCATTTATGTAGTAAAATAAACCTAGCATTTAAGTGCCAATAGTATAAATATTCATTGCTGGCAGAGAATAGGAGTTTGGCAGTCATCTGTCCCTTAGCAATACTTTTTTATTACTCAGAACATTCCTCTGGGCCATAGGGGACTGAATTAAATTAATTATGAACTTYATTGGGAAGGATTTTAAACACATGCAGATGTCCAGGAGAGAGGGCTTCCTTCCCCACCCTTCCCCTTGTTCCTCTATTGAATCGATTTTTGTCTTTTTTTTCTGCACCTGAGCACTTAAATCTGCCTCCTTTCATAACCCAATGTTCTGCCTCTATCCTGGCCACTGCCAGCCATCCCACAAAGCCTGGAATTGTCAACAAGATTATAATTGTCACCAGACAGTGCCAACAACAGGTTTCTTTTGGCAGTCACAGCCCATTAGCCGAGGCTGTTGGTGACCTCAGGTACACATTCCTTTGGCTGTGCCACTTAACCCTGGCCACCCTGGTGTGCCAAGGTCTGCCAGACTCTGCTGCTGCTGCTGCTGCTGCTCTCATCCCAGTCAGCCCAGAGCAGGCTTAGACCTCAAACTTTGCTTCTCTGTGATTTAATTAATGACACAAAGGCGGGTTCTCAGCATCTGCTTGTAAACTGACATTTAAATGGCAATTGTCAGTGGAATATAAGCATATGGTTGCTGAGCTGTGAGTCAAGTGCAGGCAGAAATGCAGTTGGTTCACAGGGAGACTTTTTTTTAGTGTTCCTTTCGCTTTTGTGTACTTGGCCTGACTATACTCAAAGGCACAACATGACTGCAGTGCTTAGTCACAAAGCCTTCAAACGGTGCACCAGAAGTGCCAAGAAGTCTCAAAAGAGGAAAATAAGACCACCCCTAATTATTAAGTTTACCATCATAAAGCAATGCTAATCATGAGGAAGGCACTTGGTCCCCATTGGAGCCTGCTACAAAAGGCTTTGAAAACCTGAGCAAAAATACCTTCCCACTAATCAGGGTCTTGATGGTCTTAGTATCAGCCACTACTAATTCAGGAGAAGAAAAAATGCAAAGACTGATGTACTAATCAAAAATTGCTTTCAAAAGGGGGGGCTTTGGCCCGTATTTATGTTACATTTATTATTTCAACCAGGACAAAAATCTTGCTTTCTGTTAGAAATAAGGACGTGAGTCACTAGTTTATTGTCTTTCTAGCTTCTGAGAAGAGTCAAGCCATGAAATGCACTCTTCAATCACTGAGATGACCTTCCCATCTGCAGATCAATGCAGCGCTGTCTTCCAGCCTCTGCAGCTGCTCCGCGCCTCCGCTGCTGCAGCTCCCTGCATGTGAGGAGTCAGCTGCCAGATGCTTATTGTCTCCTGACAATTGTCATTGAAATGTCAGTTTACAAGCAGCTGTTACTTTCATTGCTGCAAGTCTGGCCTGTAAGTGCAGCAAAGAAACCAGGCAGAGCGATGCCCCACTGGCTGCACTGCCCCTCGGCACTGCCTCGGCGTGGGAAACTGAGGGAGGCTGGAGCACCTCAAGGAGGGGACTGTCTTCCGTGCTCTCCAGTCTCAAGGATCTCCTACTGGTGCTGCTTCTGGCAGGTAAGAGTTTGGAGCAGTTTCTCTGGTCTACGAGCAGCTGGGCAGAAATTCAGATCCAAGCTTGCAGCTTTTAACAGCTCCTGGAGAGCATCTGGTGTCAGCCACCGTCCAGCAAGTGACTCGGACCCCTCTCTGTCTCTGACCAACAGCAATGAGCTGCTGATGAGCAGMAGGGTGTGCAGAGGGTGGCAGAGAGGAACACACCTCTTACTTCTGCTCCCAGTCTCATCGTTTCCTACCCCGTTGGGTCTTTTGGGTTTAAGGTCAGGAGGTTTAAAAGCAAGATCCCCAGAGGAACTGCGGTGTCTCTTCAAGGCTTYTGTGGAAATTTCAGTGTTTCTGCTAGAGCTGGTTTTGCCACATAAAAGAGTCTCTGTAGAATAAATGATGTGCTAAAAGGCCTTTGTATATCCTAAATTAGTCTTGTGCTATTCAGTGCAGTCATGCCTGCATCCTTTCTGTGCAGCCTGTCCTCATCATCTGTCTAGGAAAGCTCTGCCTTGTTCTCTAAGATCTAAAATTAGGATAAAAAGGCAATGGGACAGATCAGAGGGATAATCCTTCAGACACAGAGDAGTGGCCACGCTCTGCTTGCCCACACACAAGTGCAGAAGGCCCTAAGAGGCTGCTGCTCTGTCCATGGTACCAGAGTGCCCACAAATCCAGCTCCAGCTGGCACATGGACACAGTGCCACACACCACAC
This sequence comes from Amblyornis subalaris, assembly GCA_018881555.1. Classification (NCBI taxonomy): domain Eukaryota; kingdom Metazoa; phylum Chordata; class Aves; order Passeriformes; family Ptilonorhynchidae; genus Amblyornis; species Amblyornis subalaris. Next base: position 1,755,145 of record JACAXG010000074.1, read on the forward strand.
AGGCATGGGATAAGCCCACCACAGGGTTCCCAGCAGCTCTGCGTGTGTCCCCCTGTTCAACACTCACAACATCATTCCATAGGCACCAATTCACCGGTGGATCACAGGGTTAAAGCCTCATCCCTTGACCATTAAGCTCCCATTTCCTAAAACTCTGTCACTCAATCTGTATTCAGTGCACAATGCCACAACCATCAGTAAAGGTTTTGCTTGAATGAGGGCTCCACTGTGTTCCACAGGCAAGATAAACTTCTGATGAAGATTAAAAACAGGAAAAGAATACTAATATAAACTTCTCCCTTGCCCCTCTCAACCACATGCAAGTTTCTTCTGCTGAAGGACAAACATTATAGTAATAATAACCACATATTGATGGATGTTGAGGCGAATATAAAATGTATTAACCTGAGAGATAAATATTGATATTGCTTTGTCCATGTCAATATTTAGTTCAAGGGACAATAAATTTTGATATTCACTGAAATAWGTCAATAYGTGCATTGCTACATGCATTTTGTATAAGCTCAAATTATTCAGAAATTCTCTTCCTTTTATCCTCAACTTTCAGAATCACAGATTTGCCTCTCRGAAATGCTTCTCTGTAAGGGAAGGAAGCAATAAGTAAACTAGCTCTACTCAGGCAGTAACTACAGGGAGAAAAACCGAGAAGATATACCCAGTGTCCATCTCCCAGTGATTCCCCCTTCAGTTTTTCTAAGCACCAGGGAGATCCTCAGGCTCCCTTTGGGCTCTCACACTGGATCTGGGCTGGGTGCTGCGTGCAGCCTCCTCAGAGAACAGGAGTTTCCCCGTGGCTGCACATCAGCAACTCAATGCCTTTGCTGCGGAGCCACCTCACTTACAGACCACAGAGAGGAGTGCCACTCCTCCTCAGGCAAAGCAAAACTGGGGTCAAAACCCTGCTCCTGCCTCTGCAGGGAAACCAGGGACAAGGAGGCAGCAAGGCAACATTTTTGTCACCAGCACAAGCAGGAAAATCTCCAAGTGTTCACAGAGAGGCTCTGGCAAACACCCCACAGCCCTTCTCAGAATGGGTTTGAATGAACAGAAGCCAGTGACAAACTAGTTATCRTTTTAAATACTGCTGGAAGGACTAAGCATATGGCCTGGGACAAACCGGAAAACCAGCTCCACGTACATCTGATCCTGTCAACAGCTTCCAGCAAAAAAGCAATGGACCAGCAACTCCCATGGCCTTCAGAGGGATCTGGGTCCATCTCGTGCTCGTTATGCTCCTGCCAGCCCCTGGGGTGCTGTGCAGCGAGGCCACGTCTCATTAGCGAGCACGCTCGGGTGACAGGACAGGGCTGTCCCACAAACCGGTGCAGTAAATGAAAAGCACTGAGGAAAAACAAGCTGCCTCTTGGGGCAAGAAATGAACCAAACCCGCGAGAATTTAATAAATATATTGCTGTTCTGTTGCACATAAAGTTGTCTTTCTTCCAACCGAAGCCGCCATTAGCGGTCTCACTAAATCCCAAATGCTAAAGCAATCCATGAATTCTGCCCATAAGTGGCCATTCTCTGCTCAAACCAGCCATGTGTTCAAGTGTGGGGCAGCGACAACACACGGAGTTTATTTTTTATTTTATTTAAAGCTCTGTAGATAACTGGAGTTGTCAGGCATATGAAGAAGAATTTTACAGAAGTATTTGCCCCATGGCATCAGAAAATCACCTGCTGCTGCTTTTGACACTTCATTTCACAGGTGACTGYGTGCCAATGTAAATCAGCACTAAGGCCCTGGAGATGCTGCAGAATCCACAATGTACATCTCCTCACAGGAGATACATCTTCTCACTTGGACTGGACTACACTCCCTTGCCTCAAATACCCTTAAGGGTGCTGTGAGATCACTGAGACCCAGCTGGCTTCTCAGAGGTTCTGGCCAAGTGTGGTGTCATGGGGTCAAACCAAGGACACAAGGGCATGCCCACAATGCCTGTCTCTGGCTGAAATCTCAGCATCACCCAAGGGTTTGCTCTGGGTCCTGCCTGCTGTGCCACACACGTTTCTTCTCTTGACTGGCAACAAAGAGCTGGGCTGGGCTGGATGCAGCACAGCAATATCCTGTCAGTGACTCCGTGGCAAAGGGTGAGGCCAGTTTTGTGTTTCCAGCAACCTAAGCTTTAACAGAAACCAGTGCTGAAGGAACCTGCCCAGAAGAATACCTGCACCTCCTTGCAGAGTGATGATGCTTCAATGTCCACTGTATTCAGTCCTCTGGAGCTGATAACAGAATATTGGGTTGAGAAACATGAATGCTGCTGTTAAACAGGAAGATTATGAGAGATTTACGTGGAGCTGAAACAGAGTTTCAAGTCTGTGTATTACTGATCCACACAGCTGGGACTTACAGGGCACTACAGCAAAATTTTTTCTGGCTCTGCAGCATTAAAACATAACAACTTCCATGGATCCCACCACACACTTCACAAGCAATGGCAAGCATTGCTCTTCAGAAGAATAAGCTATTTTTGCTTTGCACCATCAGTTAACAGCCTGCAGCCATTAGTTAGAGTGGTACCAGAGGCACCAGAAGTTGCCAGGGGAACACAGATATGCAGAACATAATTAGTGAGGACACAAGTGTTAACAGTTTTACTTCTTAGCAATTTAAAATATCTGACAATTATCTTCAGCTCCTAGCAGGGTCAAGTTTTGCTTCTCAAATATTTTTAAATACTGTCATTCCACAGTACAAACACCAGGAAAAAACCTAAAAACACTCAAGAAAGTTTTGTGACAGGGAGRGGTATCGTTACTGAACGTCAGCAGATTTTTGTGAGACAGTGAATAATGTTGTGATATGCTTTTAAAAACCAGACATGCTCATAGACTACCGGAGGAAATCATGTTAGTTTTAATACTCCATGTTGGGTTTGCATGTCAAGGGTTTGGTAGTGGAGGGCCACAGAGGTGGGTGCTGTGAGAAGCTGCCAGAAAATTCACACATGTCTGATGGAGGCAATGCCAGAGGCTCCAGGACGGACCGAGCACTGGCACTTTATCTTGCTCCCCAGAGTTAGTCTTGCAATGTCAAACTCCCTCTTAGCACTCCTCACCAGCTGTAATTCAGTCCTAAATGTGCACAACTGTACACAGGGATGATGATTTAGTCTGTGATAGTGAAACTGGGTAATTCAGCGCCGAGGCTGCACCTCTGCGACGTGGGGAGTGTGGGTCTGTCTTTCAGGTCACTCACTGCCCCAAACGTGAAAGCCAGTAGAATTCCCTGATGTCCCTTGTTCTCCTCAGTGCCTTCCCTCACAGAGGTGGGTAAACAGCCATGCACTCACAGTAAATACCAACTTGGCATTTGAGGCAGAGGACGACTGTACATTCAGGTGCCCATCTCGTGGAGTTTGTCAATAAAAGGCAAAATCCAGCTTCTGCTTTTGAGTCATTCATTGCCATTCACTACAACAATTGTCCACTAAAACATAAAAGCCCCTTTTAAATCGGGGCTAATGCGGAGAAAAGAAGATCAAGAATGTTGTGGAAATGTACTCAGACTCAGCACCAGAAAACATATYGGGGTAAAATAAATATATTTTAAAGTGCTCGTTTTTAGAAATTTTAACATTCCAGCTGTCAGGAAAGACATGCTTATTGGAAATTGTTATTTCTGAATTGGGAAAGTATTTTTAAAAATCACTAATATGGACTGAAATTTGTAGAAGGGAAGAGGCTTAGTTTTTATTGATGCTTCCTCCTTGCAAAACAAATTCTTACCATGGTTGCTTTGATTTTCTTTTAGAAAGAGTGAAGACTTGTTTTCCTTCTGCATTGGTGAAACAATGGGAAAAATATATCTTCCATATAAATCTCATTTAAATTCTGCATTCTAACTAGCAAACACAATTTGGAATTGAGAGGTTTTTTGTTTTTACATTACAAAATGAGCCGTTGCAACATTAAACAGCTCATCTATTGCAATTCAGCAGGAGAAATCATTGAACAATCAGCTGCAGAATACAAATAGAGAACGACACTGTATTAGCTCGGCAGATACATAGAATACTTGTGAGTTCTGCCAGAAAGACAAGCTTGAACTATATGTTATATGGGACTGATGACCACGGGGGGATGAGCAAAGCTCTTCCTAARTGAGAGACATATTATCAATATACAAGTCAGATTTTTGTACCAAAAGTCTGCAAACGAAGAAAACTCGCTGTATTTTAGCAAGTGAGATGAAAATGGAATTATTGATGCACAAATGGTAGCATGATCATGCTTGCCAGCTGCTTTAAAAAACAAATGCAATTGGAGTTTATGTTYGGCAGCCTAAGTGAGAAGAGCAACCAAAGCAAATTGCCATCAAAACTATGTGTAGTTATCCAAATTCTACACCAAAATCTGCAACAGGAAGCAGGAGCCAGGGAAGGGAAGAGCAGAAATTCACAGGCACCACTGAGGCTGAGGCATGACAGCTCAGTGGCTCAGCTTTGAGACTGAAGGCCAATTCTTTGTTCTCCTCTGTCTCTGAGAACTGCGACTGTGTCAGTCCAGTAGCAACCTGGGACTTCAGCTTCCCTTGATGGGAGGAAAAAWGTTAGAGTTCTGCAGTGGATCAAACCTCCCATTTCATCCTTCACCTGGTTTACAACCTGGCCACAACACTTACACGCGCCACCCAAACTGTTCCTGGAGAAAAAGGTTTAAGGAAGATCATAATCTGCAGGAGGGTGAGGAAGGATTTCTTGTCTGGAAACAGCATAATGAGAAATGAAATGAGGTGTTCTGTGGAAGCAGGCAGGTGTCTTTCAGAAAGGGTGGGGAGAGGAGGAATCTCCGGTTCAGCCACCTCCGACACAGCCATAGTGGCAATCCCAGTGCTGCATGAAGGCTGAATTCCAGTCTGACTCTGAATTTTGTCCTGGCTACCATGTTAATGGGGGAGACACAAAGTAAATGCTAAGCAACAAGGCAGCTTTATTTTCTAAATTAGGCCTGACCTTTGATTGTTTGGATCAAACCCCTGGGTAGCGGCGAAGCTCCTTGAAATCGCACTAAGAAAAATGTCCCAGGCAAACAGGGCTTGTTTGCAGCTCCCCTCCGAGAAGGCTATTTCAGGGAGCTGTAGTATTTTGATTGCAGCAAAATCTTTCCTCTGCCAACACCTGAATCTCCTTTTATTTACATTTTGTAGCTGTCCAGAGAATTGTAATGAGTGCAAACCTGTCGAAACCACCTTTCTCAAGACTTTTCAAGCAATATGTATACAAGATAAAGAGCGTTCCTTCCCCTCACCACAGCCTTGGCAGCAGCCTAATTCCAAGTCTCCCAGTATCAGGTTAGGATATGCTCTGCAAATGGCATTCAAGTAAACACCTGGGCATGGATTCACCGAGCACCGTTTGGTTTGGGAGCCTGGTGTCTGTGCTGTGATATTTGCACTTTGCTTCCAGGAGCTGCTGGAGACCTCCAAAATGCCTCAGGAGGGCAGCTCGCAGCAAACGTCAGGCAGCGCTTCTGCCTCCCCTCCACAAATGCAATCCCAGCCTTGTATCTCACTTACAGCAAAAGATGTCAGCTCCGTTTGGTGTACATAATTTATTTGAAATAATCTCCCTTATAAAGATTTTTAGCTTTGCAAAGAAGCAGTGCGTGCTCCTTTGTTTATCCAAGCCATACAGGGGTACATTTTGCTGGCCTTTTAACTCCCTTTTATTTCCTTGAGGTGAATCCACAGCTAACTAGAGTATTCCAGGTGGAATTGGAGCATGCAGCTCTCTCTATCTTTTGCAGCACCTTTCCAAGAAACATTAAGAACTGTAAGATATTACTGCAGACCCGAGAAAACTAATTAAGCTTGAGCTCCAAGCACCCAACAGCTTGCTCTATCCCTCTCTTCGAGAAAATACAGGAACAAACCAGTGCTTTCTGGAGGAAATTCTATAAACAAGAGGAATAAAGATGTAGCAATATATTCCATTATGTCATTTTTAATGTAAATTCTGGAATCTGGTGATACATATGGTGTTTTCTGGAGCACAGGGAAGATGCAGAGGATTTTAGCAAGGACTAAATCTACCCTACTGTAAATTACAAAATACATTTCTTCCTCCAGCCTCATGCAGCTGRTTCCACCTATGGGCACGCAGGACCACAGTGATGGGAAAAGACTTTTACAATAACCCTTTAACATATAATAAAACATGACTGTGAAAGAGAGAAAGAAGATCATTAAATATCAGAATTCACAGCAACTGAGAGGGTGATTATAAGTATTTGGGAACTTTCCTACGCATTTATATAGCACTTTAAGTTCAACTGTTGGTCTTCAGTTTGACCCAGACCATGACAGAAATAGATAATCCTATTGCTTCTGACATTGCTACATAATTAAGTAGCTGTTCTGCCCCTGTTAACACAGCTCTATCCACTAGAATTTCATTTCTTATGCTCTTTCCAGAATGGCCTCTTTCTTTGAAATAACTTTTTCTACTCAGACCTATCAACTAAGACATCTTGGGAAGAGATTTTTAAATACCTTCTTTTGAGCTTTGTAAGGTTCCTACCCACTAATGAGTGAAACTCTAACTCCCAAGAGGTAATAGAGCTAATTTTGCTTAATATATTCAAGAGATTAACCCCAAAAGTCTAAATTTTCTCATGTGGCAATAAATTCCTTTGGCCAGGAAGTCACACAGCAGAAGACAAGCAGCTCTTTCCTATGATATCAGAGCAAAAATCTCTTCTCGAAGTCAGAGAGCCAAGAGCCGGGACTTGATGCTACAGTAACCCCTGGGCAGCTGTGTGGTGAGTGGCAGGATGCCCTTCCAAACCCTGCCTCCCACCTCTAAAGTCAGGGGAAACTCCTGGTGGCTGCACCATTAAAGCCTGTCAGAGCAAAACACGGCAGGAGATCTGCTTTGGGGCACTGGTGGGATCCTCTGTCTCTTTACCGAGGCAGCCAGAACACATAAGCTCCTCTCATTTACCTCCCACACTAAGCAAATAACGTCACCTGATTTGCTGCAAGAATCTTCCATCTACAGAATCTCCCTGAATCCAGAGACAGCATCTTCAAAACCCGGGCGCTTCTTTCCTACTGCTTTCCATATACCCAAGTTAATTTATCAGACAAAAAAATCCTGCAGAGATGGAAACTGATTCCAGGTGGGTAGAAGCAATCATGTACGCTGGTAAACAACAAGGAACAACACGGAGGGAAACCATATTTTAAAAGGCTGGTGYGTAACACTGGGATTGCACTTGCTCTGCTGCCCTGAGCCACCTCATTACCTCAGTGATTGCAGAAATCTTGTTACTCTGAGCTCGGCACTAGGATCAGGCGCTGAGTGCTGCTGAAGACCTGTTTAATTAGTAACTGATCACAAAGATCAAAATGTACTTACTTGCATCCCCTGGTAACAGGAAAACGGTTTCAATTCTTCTTGCTGTAGCCACATTTCTACATTAAACTGTATTATGTTTTGAATTCTGTGCGTAGTCAATCATATTTCCATGCCCTATAGGATTTTTTTGCTAAGTGCTTAAAAGAACACCCAGTGCACACAGTGTGGAAAAGCATCTCAGCATACTATGAAGACCTGTGCTTGATTTTCCATTCTTTATTTGGCCRAAATAGTAGTTGTTCTGCACTGAAACTCATATTTGTAATAAAAGCCCCACTCAGCTGCTCATATACTAAAGAAAGAATTCATGGCTGAATAATGTACCAATTCAAAAGCAATCTCTCTAAGCTACAGGAAACCTCTTGAGTTGCTAGTCTGAACAAAATGAAGCCTCAACAAAATGACCCACTTTGAAACTAAATGAAAATTAAGCAAATTGATCTGAACAAGAAAATCCTATGTACAATGCTATTTTTTTGAGACACAATAGAAAGGCCYGTTAGAAATCATATTTGGAAAAAAAGAAGTCACACCAATAAATCAAAAGATGGTGGTATTGTTTGTTTGCTTGTTTTCCTAAAGGATATTTTTTTTTTATAATGGGATGGTGGGTTTATAAGTTTGTGTTTAAACAGTGACTGGCTGGTGCTGAAAGAAAAAAACGTTGGATGGTGCCTTAAGAGGGATGTTCTCTCTTCCAGCTTTAATTTTTAATCTGCCTTTTGGTGCACCTGGCACCTCACAAACCTCTCAGCCCCGGAGTTACTTTGCGATCAGTACACCAGGAGTCAGCCCTGGCTGGAAAGAAAGGGAGTGTTGGGTTTGTGCACTGCCATAAGCTACTGGAGCAAAATGATTGCAGATCAAAATTATGAGGTTGCTGGAGCAATTCAGGCTGCCAAGATGAAGAGCAGAGGGAGGGACACGATGCAAATGCTGGATGTGCAGCCATCCAGCAGTGCAGCAGGAGCGTAAAGGGTAATGGAGGAAGGGAAGAGGGGATGGGAAGAGGGGAGGGTTGAAGGCAGTGATCGTATCAAGAATCTCTTGTTTTTTCGAAGCAGCATGCCGCAAGAAAGTGTTATTCCCACTGATCCAGTAAATGATTCTGTTTCCCATGGAGGTGGCTTCAAGGAAATCAGGGGTGGGTAGAGGAGAAGGTCTAGTCATGCAAAAGCACAGTTTGCAGTTGGAAGAGGATTTGGAACAAGAGTCAGATGAGAACACCTTAAGGGAAGACAGAGCTCAACCTCATCTAGGACTACTCGGACATAAATGGGCAGTTACACAATTACAAAGGACGAAAGGCCTTTTTTTAATTAAAAATAAATAAGTGTGGTCAGCAGACTCAAAGCTGGGTTAAGAGGTGTCAGTGCTGGTGTGCGTGCCAGCAGAAGGAGGGACTCTTTCCCAGATTGAGGAATGTACCAGGTTGGACTTTAAAAAAACTTTCCAATCTGGTCCCAGGGACAAAATTAAAAGTCTGTTGTACCAAGATGAGCCACAGTGTTAGACATGTGGGACTCAAAAGAACATTTTACCCATCTGAAGCACTAAGAGAAAGTATTTGCATTGCACATTTGTATGGAACAAGGGATTTTTTTACTTTTTTTTCCTAATTAAGTGGTATTGAAATATGCAAACTGTGCGCAGCTCGCTCACTCTGCTTGTATCAGTGATTTACAATGACAGTTTACCTTTAGTCCCACACCTGGAAATAGGAGATAAATCAAGTGATAAACTGCCGACGATGGTCTCAAAATGGAGAGCACTTTACCCAAGAGCTCCTTGGAGCTCGCTGAGCTGGCACTGCATTCCAGCAGATCCGGCAAGATTATCCACTAATGACAGGAGCTGAGGGCGGATACAACACCATAACAAACTCCACTGGTGCACACTCTGCCTCCATGCTTTAAAGGGAGAAGGAACAAAAAGAGCTGCTTCCCTCAGAAGGTGTTTCAGGAACAAAAGAACCTGGAGCACTTCCCCGGGATGAGGAGCTGCCGGCACTGTGGAGACTGTTCCCAAAACCAACATCATGTGCAGCCAGGAGCACGCACATCTCTGTTTGGTACCCCAGCACTCACGGGCACACAACACTGGCTGGAACACTGCTGGCAACAGGCACAGGGATTGCAAAACCTCTGCCCCAGAAAAGGRCCATTTTCCAATGTCTGTCCACGCAGAGCAACAGCTTCCTGCACCGCTGGCTGGCAAAGCTCAGCGAGGATCCCCTCTCCCACATCTCTTGGGAAATCCCTGTCCCCCAGCCAGGACAGGGGTCTGGGGGGGTCTCTCTCACAAGCCAGCACACACTTACACCACATTACAAATACCTGGAGCAACGAGGCGGCATCAGAGCCGCGAGAAAACTAAAGCAGAAAAAAACCCCGAGGACTGAAAAAAAGGACCAGCACAAAGAAACCGGCACAGTGGTGAGGATTGACTTCTGTCTTGTAGAAACAGCTTCAAGAAAACGCCACCACTCCTTTGTGCCGGGTTTCACTTGCCTCCCCCAGCCGACCTGCCTCCCRCCCTGACAGTGTGCCATTGGCATCCAGTGCAATGTGTCCGGGAAATCTCATTSTTTCTCAAGAAGCACTTCCTAGCTCGTGGAGTTCTTCAGAGCTGCCATGCTCTGTGGCAATCAAAGTGTCTAAATAAATATGCAAAAGCGTGCTCAAGCCAGAAAGCCTTCCAAGGGAGCAAGGGAGCTTTTCCCCCCTTTCAGAGTCTGTTTTTGTCAACAGCAGTCAGGCACCAGAGCACAGGCCCTGCACAGGAGGGTGCCACGTCTTACACCCCTGCAGTGTGCCAATCCCACGGGGTGACACCAGGGACAGGAGCGCAGGGTGCGAGCAGCCAAGGAACACACACACACACACACACACACACACACAGTTCAAGCTGTTCTAGCTCACAGCTAACGGAAAAACCTCCCCCAGCACTGCATGTACAAATGCCTGATAGCTGTAAATAACTTTTTCTGCGTTTAATTCATGTATAATGAAACAGCAGCGAGCAAACGCGGTTCAGCACTCAAAGGAAGAGGCTGCTCAGGCAAATGCGTCTTCCAGCCCGCATGGCAGAGCCCTCTTGCTGCGCCACAGGCTAATGGATTTCAGTGGCAAAACAGGAGCGTGGCACATTTAACTATCAGATTTGTTATGCAGCTTTAAAAGCAAAACAGTTGTTCCCCCTTCCAAGCAGCAAGATCCCACACTCCTCAAGTGAAAATGCAAATTTTAAGATTTGGTTAGAAAAACAAGACTGGTSGTAACACACGGTCGTAGCCGCACATTTTCATTGCTCTTTTCAAAATGGATTTGAAACAGGAAGATACCACAGGTGTTAAGAAAATTCCTCAGCATCACAGAGAAAGCACTATCCCATGGCAGAGCATCAGACAGACATGGATGTCCACATGGAATCTTTCCTTCTCAGCTCTGCTGTCTTTCTGGACAAACTTGCCAGCCAGAGCAATGGCAGAGCATTATTGCAGCCCTTTCCCATGGTTAACACATTCACACCGTGCTGACAGTCTCCTTTTCAAACACTTTTTGAAAAATAATCAAAATCTCACTGTTTAAAAGAAAGAACCCCAGAATTCCATAGTCTACAGAAGAATGTCTCCATACTTGTTATAAGTTAATGCTTTACCACGACAATTAAAACACTGGAAAACAAACCCAAGTGACAGGTATATTTTTCAAGATCACTGATCTTTCAACTAGGGGGAAAAAATCCCAGCTTTAATTGCACAAAGCTGCATATCATACTTTCCTCTCTTGAGATTTCATTATAGGCCTGAAACCAGAGCATTGCATTGCCAGCTCTTGCCTGCTCTTCCAGCTATTTCTGGTTTTTAATAATTATTCATTAATTGCACACTATGATAAGATCCTTGCTGTTTTGAAACATTTTCCCTCTGGCCCCCATACTATTAAAGACCCTGATTGCCTGCCAACAGCGTAAAATTAAAAATCAAAGCACTACCTCTGAAAGGTTTAATATGTGCCACATTGAAAGAGTTTCTACAGCTTACAGCCATGTAATTGCATCACCGGCGAACTGCACAATCTCTCTCAGCGTTTGAAATGCTTTCCTTTGAAACATTAGCCAGCTGAGAGCAGAGGTTTTGTTTAACACCCTGATTTACTCTGTGTGCATATCAGAGGTTTTTTGTGTCTCCTGTGTCCTTCCCTGCTTCCTCTCTGCTCTGCCCGGGGCGGGCGGGAGGGAAAGGCGCAGCCACCCGGACACGAGGCACCCCGCTGCCCCTGGGGAGAGGAGTGAGGGAGAGACACGGAGAGTCACCAGTCCAAGGAGGAGATTAAAACCAAGCTGAATCTYCTCTCTACCCACCCTTTAAAAGCAGGTGGAGTTTTGTGCCTGTTGAATCCCCCTCTTGTCCCCGTTACAGACCCTTCTCTCTTTCCTGGTGCTGCAGGGACCTGCTGCTCCCAACAAACAGCAGCCCCTGACACCTCCCCTCCAGGACCCAGCCTGCTCAGCCCACAACCACAGAAAGAACTTCCATGTCACCATCAGCCCTTTCTTTATGGATCTCCTCTCAAAAAGGGATGAAGTCCCCACGTTTTGCCAGTGAAGGAGCAGGCACYCTGAGCCGCTGGCTGGAACAAACCCAGCAGCCCCAGTGACAGGCAGCAATTCACAACCATGTCCTTTTGCTGATCCACTGAGATCTGAATGCTATTTCTTCCTCTAAAAATCTCATTTCTAAATCTTATTTCTTCATCATAAAGGTCATATGGATAAGGATAGGTCGCCAGTGGCCAGTGCAGTGCACACCTCCTTACTGCTGAAGGAGCCTGAAGAAATTTGTGCAATTGAGTTGATCAAAGCTGGTTTAGACAAAGAAAACCGTGGAGACGTAGCTTGCATTGATCCAAGTGAAGCCATGATGTGCCAAAGGGGAATAAAGATGCCCTTCACACGGTTTGGCTGCTTTAATGATTTCAATATTAACAGTGCTCTTTCCCAGAAAAAGGCAATTTTCCACCTTCATTTTTTGGACCTTGTGATTTTCACAAGTGCCAAAAACTGTTTAATGCTTATAAAAGCATACCTGAGAAAGATATTCCTCAGCAAGCCCTCAAATGAAGAAGCTTTGGTTATTTTTATCTGTTTGTGCACCAATACACACTTCTAATTCAAAATCTTGGTCCTGCCTGCATTGTAATCTGGTTGTCCTTCCAGCTCATCAGGTTTCACTTTCACAGTACTTTTGAAATCAGCTCCTGCAGGCTCTGTGGAGCCTCCCTGGAAAGCTGGGTGGGTTTGCCCTGCTTCCTCCCTAACCTATAGGCTGGAATTCTTCTCCATTAATCCCATACTATCATTGCAATTGAAAACACAAACAGTGTAGATAACATTAGAYGCCTTGGTAAGACAAAGTATATCTCTCTTCACAGTAGCTTTAGGGAGCCAGAAAAGAAGCTGTTTGTTTTCCAAATTGCAATTTAGAGGTTATATAATAAGATGTGCACTTTGTTTTGCAGAGATTTTCTGTATTTCAGGCTGTTCCCAGAAGAGGAGGAAGGTTGCTGGTGCCAAGGCATTTCAAACGCTGGTGCCTGAGTGTGGGGCAGGACAGGGCATTGGGGGAAGTCTGGAGGGGTAAATCTGTAAAACATGGATTTAGGATCATAGCATCTCATGCTGAGACCTTAACGATCTTGGACTGACTCAATCCTAAAGCTTGGGCCTTAGAGTCTAATTTAAAACAAAATTCATCTGTCATAGTACTAATTTTTTTACTGGTATGGTACAGATTGATGTTTGAAGGAAGTTTCTGGAGTAGGAATTCAAACTGCAGACATGAAGTGCACTTCCCCCCAGATTTGTAAGGATTTCCATGTAAATTTGTGCTCCGTAGGGCATGTTCATTTGAAATCCGGAGATCATGAATAGAGATGAACTGTACCATGTTAAGGACACAATTATTAAGTGAGAAATCCTTCAGTATACATAAAATCACAAAGTGCTCTCATTCAGGATCAGTCTCTGTTCCCTGTGGAGCAAAGGACAGGCTCTGTGCCAAGGACTGCACCGCGCAGGGACATCCCCACTGCATCATATCACTGCCCCACGGGTGAAAGGCCACCCCTGCAAGATGTGGCAGGGCAGGATCAGGGGCCCTGAAAGCCCACAGAGCTGGCCACCAATTCCCCTGGGAGTGCTCCAGCTCCTGCACCATCCCCATCTTGTCCTGCATGCCCACTGAGGGYATCCACACTGTCCTGGGACCTTCCCTGCTGCACCAACCCCCCATGTGCAGGCACAGGGAATTTGCATCTCCTCCCTCCTGCACCCCTCTCTGACTTAGTGTCTGTGCCTCTTGGACCCACCTGRTGTTGTTTAGACATCGTTCCTCTCCTGGGTTGGCTCTGCACAAGCAATGCAAGAGGGGACCTGGTGTGTGCAGACCCTCTTTGCACCTCCCCACCTCTTCCTGCTCCCCATTGTGAGCCTGCAGCTGCCCCTTCTCCCCAAACTCCTGGTCTTTGCGTGGTGATATCCCTGAGCACAGAGGAACAATGCAGATAGCAAAACCCCACACTCCTGAGATGGTGCAGACGTAAAATCCATCGTGCAAAGACTGCCAGGCACGGAGATATTTTTTCTGTCTAGAAGGACAGTACATGGACTTTTATCCTGCCTGTGCAGATGAGAGGCACTGAGGGGAGACAGCTGCCTGTTTCCAGGCCTGGGGCAGTGAGGAGCGAGGCCACAGTGGTGCCCTGAGTGCTCTCCAGGGGAGGAAAGCCCTCATGAAGCTGTGGGAATGCAGGATGACAGACAGGGAGCAGAGCAGGGGCTCTGAGACCATGAGAGGATGAGCTGCTGCTGTGCAGTGAGATGATTTTAGCACTTACAGCCATGATGTTCAGGCAGCCACTGTGCAGCAACCTGCCAATTCCATACAGCCAATTCATGCTGCCATCAATTAGCTCATTAAGGAAAGTGCTGATTAGGAAGATGATGAACATGATCTACACATGTTGGCTATTCCAGATGCTAAAATGTTATCCTGAGCAGCATATATACAGGTTTTTTCCTTTCTCTTTTTTCAGTTTTTTTTTTTTTTAATTTTATTTTTCAAATACAGGAAGATTGGACCGTTCACAGGCTGGGTCTGCACACACCAAACAGTTAACACACACCTGGAAACACTGCATCTGCCTTGTCCCACAGCTCGTGTGTTAACTCCCAAGGAGCAAAGGCCTGACCCCACAGTGAGGTATTTGGGCTGAATTATATTCCCTTGTTTCTCCCGATCCCAGCATCTTATATAAATTAATGGCTGGAATAAAAACCTGAAAGGAAAGCAGAGGGAAAGCGCTCAAAGTAACACCGAGGTTGCTCTGGGCACTAAACAACAGATCTGGCTCTCAGCTCACAGCTGATCTATTTGGCCATGTCAAAGGCAGCACATCCCTCCAGCACCTTCTCCTACCAACACCACCTTCATTCCCCTAGTTCTGCATTTGGGATCTGATAATCATTAACTCAAGGGCACTGCTGGAGCCAAAGGTGCTAGCCTTATCCCTGAAAAGCAAGCCCCTTGCCTTGCACAGGGAAGAGGGCTTTATTCCAAGCTGTAATATCCACTTTGCTTCACTGCAATCTGGCATTGCTCACGCAGACAAGCTGGAGATACAGCAACAAAGCCAAGGAGAGAAAACGGAGTTCCCAGCAGGATGCGCTGAGCAGGTTAAACTTTAAAAGGCACATTTGTACCTGCAGGACAGGCTTAAGAAGTACCCAGGAATCCTGCACCTCCCACAAGAAGAGTAATTGCTTTCTGGGGCTATTTTAAACTAAGAASACTGTCCTTTCTTAGACTCTCCTGCACTGGAGTGGCTGCCTTTTTTCTTCCCCTTTTCAAAAATCAACAGTGAAAAATCTCTAACTTTCCAGTGTGGTAAGGCTGCAAAGGCCTCTCCTTTTCCTCTCAGCTAGCAGCATCAGAAGGAGTSCCTCTTTTTTTTATTATTATTATTCTTTTTCAAGTCCACCTAGGAAAGGACAAAGACTTGGGTTCTGAAGCCTGGGCTCCAGCGCCCTGGACAGACATGCTGAGAGCAGGCAGTGCCTTGGGCTGCCCTGCCTGTTTGCATCCCAGCACCAGCGCACAGAAGAGTCTGTCTGAGAGCTGCTTATCACTGCTGGCCGTGTTACCTGAGCTGCTCACACCCCAGAGGGCTCAGGCTGAAGAGAAGAATCCCTCCCAAGACCTGTTTGTGTCTCTGCCAGCTCTTGCCCCCCTGCACCCAGCCCTTTCATGTCCAAACCACCAAGGAGAAGGTGGCACGGGGGGACACCCCAGCCCAGCACGAGCCCTTCGTGCCAGGAAAGACCAGATTCCGACACCTGGAATAATCTTGCGTTATTTCTCACTGGAGACACACAACGCTCTGCATTCAATCCACAAAGCATTAAACTGCCCAGTTTCTCATGCAGAAATGATCTGGGGGGTTGTAGCTGCTCTACAAATAATCTCATTCATAAACAGGTTAATGCAGTCTAGTTCCAGCTGCACGTTTCTGGGTTGCAATAATGGCTAGTCCTACCCAGAGACCCTGCACTGAAGCTAATGGAATGGCTCATCTGTTAAAAATATGTTAAATACCCCTTTTTGCAGAATTATTGCATGGGATGATGATACAGATATAAGTGAGGAAASACTACACCATATTTTTCCTTTACTAGTCACATGGGAAAAATATGCTTAATCACCCAAATAAAACCTGCCTTCCTTGCTGCCCAAACAACGATCTGTACAAGCCCTTCTGCTGTACCAAAAAATTCTTTACAAAGTAAAAATCTAAAACTTCATCAAAAAATATTTTTCTGGCTCATGCAAATATTTCTGTTCAATTCTATAACCCAAGGAACCATATTACTCTCTGGTCACATCTCTGATAAACGCCAGTGAAATTTTGATGAACCCAGAAAAAATACCAACGGTTGTAACGTCACAGGTAATAGCATCCTCTTTTTTTATTTTCTTTTTTTTAATATGCTTGGAAATTAACTTGAAAGATGTCACTATCTTAGCAGAAACCATCTAATGGGATGTGTATGCTCAGGGAACCAAGCAGCACAGTAATAATTAAAGTTTCATTATCATTTCCATTAGAAAGTAGTTTCTAAGGGATTTGATTCAACAGTAAAAATTGGCTCCATGATGGTGCCTTGTATGCAGGGTCCCCACAGGTGTCAGAAGCAGGAGGTAATCCCTGACGTGCCACAGTCACAGCGGTGGTGTTGGCAGTGCTGCATGTGTAGGGCGGGGCAGGGAACCCAGCCCAGCCCAGCTTTGCCACCGCGAGCCCTGGACAGGTCCTCTCCATAGCAAAGGCGAGCACACACATATACACCCTGGTGACACAAATATTCCCACTGCTCCAGGGGCACAGGAAGGCGTCCTGGCCCTTGTTTTGACTTGGCAATTACAGAGCACAGAAAAGAAAGTTAAGAACATCACCTGTTTGTAAGAGAGAGATCCCACCCATGTGGTGCACACAAAGTGGGCTCGCTGCTGTGGCACGAGGCAAGCTGTCCATGCAAGACTGATGGGGAAGATCAGAGCACTTTACTTTGTACAGTAAATAGAAAAGCCCCTGTGCTTTTCATTAAACAAACTCATTCAGCCCCTGCCAGTAAAAGCATGTCCAGGTCACTGGGGAATTTGCTGTTGCCTCATTCAGGGTTGCCTCTGGCCAAGCCTTCTCCTGACAGGTTATAAGTGATGCTCAGACCAGGAGTGAATTTATTAGAAGGAAGGAGCTGAGGCTTCCCACATCCCTCCCACTCCAGTCCTCCTCCCAAACTGCAGCTCTGCAGAGAACCTTGTATTTTGTCACCACACCACAGCCTGAAGGGCAACTTTCACTTACAGCAATAAAAGTCTGTGGGTACGCAGTCAATACAGAACAATGATACATGCAAATGTGAAATATAAAGATATGGAGGGGGAAAAATTGCCCAGTGCTGGACCAAACACTTTGCAAGTCCCCAATCATGGAGTCACTCAGCTGTGCTGCACATCATCTTGGTGTGCAAAGCCTCAGCGGGTGAGCAGAAAGCAGCCTTTGCAATGGAGATTGGCATTCCAGATAWAAGATCTGAAAACACACATTTGAGGGGTGAATTGCTTATTAGCTCAAATAAAATTAGCTGAAAGCATTATCAGATTAAAAAAATAATTGAAAATGTATCAGTATTTAAAGAGACCACGAGCAGGAAAACAAACCCACAGTAAATAGCATGAAAAATTCACAAGTTCAAGCATACACTGAGGGCCARAAGTGAAGATTTATCCCATGCGAATAAGAGGAGCCAGGTGGTAATACTGCAATCAGGCAAAGAGGGATGAAAACCTATTTTAGCTTTAAGCAGTTCATGCAAAATTAATATTTCACTTATTTATGAGTGGAGAGGTGAACATTACACAGTGTTTGAGCCCTGGTGAGTGTCCAGAGGCACTGAGACCACCTTTCACACCAGAATTAAGTTACATTTACAAGGYAGCCTATACAAAACCTTTTTAAACTATTCAACATGGTCAATCTTCCTAAGCATTTCCTGTGGGCAGAGCCGTCCCGTGCTGTCCAAAGGCACAATTTGCTACTGCCACGTTGACATGACATTAGTGAGTGGGAAACAGGAGCAAAGAAACTCTTCTGACACCAGACACCAGCCAGTGACCCACACGTGGACCTCCTAAAGCCACAGGAAAAGRACACAAGCAAAGAAGCCTAGTAGGGGAAAATAAAAAAACGCTATCCCCTCAGATCCCAATTTCACCTTTTGTGGTGGAAATGCTGARATTCACAGCAAGCTGGATTCAAATGGGCCAACACGCATCCACAAATCTAGGAAGCCTCCAGCGCTGCTGAAATATGAACAGGTTGCTTTTCATGCTGACTTTGGTCATTTCTTTCACCAAAAGCTTTTCACATGTACAAACGTGGAGCCCCGCAGGTGTGTTTTGGAGCGGAGCAGCCTGGCTCATTTCCCAGCCCCCGGCTGTTGGAGGAGTCGCCAATTTGTCTGATTCCTCGCAGGATTTCCAGCACGACCCCAAGGTGCAGCTGCACCTCCTTCGTGCCCCCACCAGCGCGCACAGAGAGCCCACGGAAAACAGAGTTCGTGCCAGCCAGGTGCCGGGCTGGCCGCTCCGAGGGGGCACGCTCGGTTCACCTTGCTGAAACATTACTTTGCTTCCCTTGTCAGCGAAGCACTTTACAATAGATCTCCCTGAATAATTCATTGAACGGGTCTTCATGTGTGCATAGCAGTGTTTGATTTTCCAACTTACTGCCCTAATCTATAAATACCGACTATAAACATTCCGAGCTGATAGCTTTATTTCACGTCGCGCTGGTATTTTTGTAATTTTTTTTCCCCCCTTTTTTAAGCGTAGCGAGAGACGGCGGGGATATTTTAGCGTCTCCCTCTTGGAGCAGCACCAAACGCTCCCCATTATTGTTATTAACATCTGCCCGAGCGCGGCTGCAGCGCTCCCGCAGCTGCTCCCCGGGAGAGGCTGCGGCGCCGCATCGCGCAGCGCTAATGAGCGCCTTCATGAAGCGCCCGCAGTCGAGCGCCGAGCTCCGACACGGGCATTAAAAGCAGATCCTGTAGTCTCGAAAGCCGAAATGGTTCGTGGCAGTGGGGTTTGTTTGTTTGTTTGTTTGTTTGTTTATTTGCACGCCCGCCGTTCGGTGGAAAATCCGCGCTCGGGAGAAGGGTTCCGCAAGAGAAACGCGCACGACGGAGGAATGTCAGATTGCGATCCAGCCTGAATTTAAAAGTGGAGAATTAAGGTTAATTAGGGAGCATCTTCCAGCTGGACTTTCGCCAGCTCCACTTTGCCCTGTAGAGGGCTGCCAAACCCTTACTTGCCTTTCTTTAGCTATCTTTCTGCTCGCTCTTCCCTCTATTTTGTCCTCAATAAATTGTTTCTTTCACTTTTATTACTTTAATAACACAGTTTGTTAGTACTGTAGCAGATATTGTTTCTTCAATTTAATTAAAACTATATTCCATAGGTCAATTGCGGCTGCTTTTTATAAAAATTTCTCCCACACATCAAAATATTTAAAAACAAAAATAACTGAGGACCCAGGAGAAAGTTATTTAAAAAAAAAAAAAAAAAAAAAAGTCCTCCAATTGGACCAGGAATTGTTTCCATGGCAGTCTGCAACTGCATATGGGAATTATAAAAAGCAGTCCCTGAGCTAATGCTGCTGGGAGCCTCATATGTGTCTTTATAAAAGAGAACATAACAAGAGGTATGAAAAAATTAAGACAGTGTAAATAAAGACAGCAGTTGGCATAGTCATAGAAAAAACCCTGCAATCTTCCAACCATGCAACCATTAGGTTAATAATGATGGTTTCACTCCTTTTCTGTGCATACCCACAGTTCTTACCACTGCTGAAGTGACTGCTTCGCACAGG
Source organism: Amblyornis subalaris (assembly GCA_018881555.1). Classification (NCBI taxonomy): domain Eukaryota; kingdom Metazoa; phylum Chordata; class Aves; order Passeriformes; family Ptilonorhynchidae; genus Amblyornis; species Amblyornis subalaris. The sequence goes on from JACAXG010000074.1 coordinate 1,775,027, forward strand.
TTTTACTCCGTTCCCTCCCCAGTAAACAAAATGATCACAAGGTAATTTGGCAACATTTTTGCTGCGCTTCTGTTTAATTATATGGCAACTGTGCTGGGTTCTGTGGCAAGGGAGACCTAAGCACTCTGCAGCCCTTCCAAGCAATCATGCCAGCACAGAAAAATAGGGTCAGAAGGAAAAATGCTAAACAAATCTTTTATTTCCTGTTGATTTCCTCAGACAGACTGATTTGCATGCAATCATCAGGGTTTCCGTGAATTCCTTCTTCTAAGAAATAGCTTTGAGAAGATAATGATGCTTCCAAAGACATAAGATTTGGCCTAAAAACTCACTTGCGGTCTCTGGCTAATCTTGGTCCCTGTTGCTGCACCTCTGATGGAGTTTGCCACCCGGCAGGTTTGGGGGATCCCAGCATCAGGAAGTTACAGCTCAGCAAGCAATCCTGCCACAGCCCCGCTCATCCCGGGGTGCCTGACCACCCATGTGCCCTGTTTCTCTGGGAATTCTGGCAGGACCTCGCACAGACACAGGAGCACTGCCTCTCCTTACTGTGTGCACTGGTTCACTGTGGATCTCTGCAGTGCTCAGGCTGCTGTGGGAGTGAGGCTCAGGTTTAGCACCCAGACACTGTAGACACAAGCCCAGCACACACCAGCTCCCTGCCATTGTTCCACTTGCCAGACATAACAGGGATCTCAGGGTACAGGCGTGGGGTGAGATAACCCCAGCCAAGACAAGGCATGGAAGTCTGAAGGGCTGCAAGCACAACATGCTGCTGCTAAAAGCCTCGTCGTGTCACCACAGAATGACGACAAATACATCTCCTGTCATTGCAGGGGCATTTCTCTGGTTTTTAGATCACAGATTTGAGAGGAGCAGCCTGTCTGCTCGCATGCAGCTGCTGTTTGGTCTGGCAGCACTCTGTGATCTTTGCCTCTCTGTTAATACATCCACAGGCTTTGATGTTTGACAGCAGCACTTGCAGTAGAGCAATGGTTGGGAGTTTCACCAACCACACCATTTTCCTCTTCTCTACTTTTCTAGATCCCACTATATGAAGAGAAAATCTGCATTAGTGCAAGGGCAAAAACAGCCCACCAAGCTTGCTGTAGGCACCCTGGCACAAGTGAGCTGAAGACAAACAATCATGGGAGCTGGTCTCAATAAATCAGAGTTGAAAACATTTCTTCTGCAGTTCTGTTTTGAAGTTCTGTCCACAGCACTTCTAACTGTGCCATTTTGGTTTCACTGATGATGGAAAAGAGCCCTTTGGTGGCAGGGTGTATTTTCAGGTTAGCACACTCGTTTTGGATTCTGTGTCCCTCTACCGATGTGAGGCTGTTGGTTATCTGAAGCACGGAAAAATGCAAAATTAATATTTTTTAATCTTATAGAGTTTTCCTAAACGGAAAATACTCCACACCCCCAATTAGGTAAGTCACTTGGACTTTTTTCCTGCTTCATTTAATCACCAGAACAATTAATTCCTCACTCTCCTTCCTGTAGGACCACATAGATCGGTGCATAGATTGGTGCTTGGTCCCCCCTCTGCTGTCAGCACAAATTTAGCTGCCATTTCCATGCTGACAACTCAGATCTGCCTCTCCAATACCGACCTGTCTCAGTAAGTCCCCGTGAGAGGCTCAGCCTGTCTCCCTGATCCCTACCTGGATGTCCAGCTGTCAGCTTGTGAGCGGTTTGGCTGCAGCAAAAATTGAAGTCCCTCTCTCACCACCACTTCTTTTCCTGATCTTTTCCAGACCTGCTGCCTCACTGCCCGTCTCCCCGGCCCGTCGCTCAGCCTCCTGTGCTGCCTGCAGCAGGGCTGGGCAGCCTGGGCTTCGCCCTCGCTGATTGCCTGCGACTGGCCCGAGCTCTCGCTGTGCAGCACATGCTGCGCTCATTTCTTCTTCAGCCTCAGCAGTCCTTGCTCTGCTGTGTGTGCATCCATTCAAGGAGCTCCACAGACCTCTTTCCAGGGTGCTGAGATGATCAGCTTGCCCCTCTCCCCTCCGCTTCTCCCTTACACCAGGTAAGAGAAGGGATGCCAATTTGGGACAGAGTTTGCAGTCTGTCCCTACTCAACACTGACTCCCCGCTAACAAATGAGACATTGGAGCCCACACGTCCTCTGCCCACAGCATCAGGCTTCCTTTCACTCTTCTTGGTTTTAATTAGCAATTCCTGCTCTGTCCCAGGCGTCTCCTCACATTTACCATCTGCAAAACTGAACTCAGCTTACTCCAGAAATTTTTCAAATCCCCACAGAAATTCCTGCAGTATTCAGTTGCTTACATTCCTTTTGAAATTTCATCATTATACCTACAACATGACACCCTGTTATACAGCCAGGGCTGCTGTGAGCTCCAGTGCTGCACGTTTGTAATACTGCCACTTTTTTTATCATTGAAATGAAACCAGAATTCATGTACTTCGGGGAAGTGGGGTTTAACTGCAGCGACAGCAGCCCAGAGGACAGTGCCTCCAAGGAGGGATGCTTTACAGCGTTTGCTGACCATCCTGGAGGATTCATTCCCAGGGGCCTGTGCCCAAGTGAAATCTTAGCTCCTCTCTGTTCATTCTCCCTCTGAAAAGCCCAGTATGATTTTCCAGGATGGATTCCTTACTTGGGAATTTACAGGTGTGGGGCAGAGCAGAGCTGTGGCCCCTGTGGTCCCCTCTCCCTACCTCCTCCTGCAGCAGCTGCTCTCCCCATAGAACCCTCAGAGCAACTCTTTGAAACCCACTGTCTCCCTTTTCCTAACAAGCCTCTGCCAGGGGACAGAGGGAAAATCCATTGCAGCAGGAGACTGCTCCATGGTAGATTAGTTCAACATCATGTTTTCCAGAAATAACTTCTTGTGTCAAAATCCCCCAGCTGGGCTCTTACACAAGCTCAGTTTACTGTTGCTGGAGCGTTGGGCTGCAAAGGGCACAGAGTAGATACTGAAGGACTCAAGAGTAGTGTCAGCATCACCAAACAGAAATGCTCACACACATTAATTTGGTCTGGCAGGTAATGAAATGAGTTGCGCCTGTATTAAAAGACAGGTTTATGCTTTGAGAGATTACTTCCCAGTTTGAGTCCTGAGCATGCATCAGGCTGCATTTCCTTTCTTCCACTGGAAAAATGGAGACTTAAAAAAAAACAAAAAGTATTTTATTCTGTATTTGCATATCATGCTCAACAAACTAATTTTATGAAGTTGTCCATACTGTTCAGGGAATAAGAGTAACAGATGGAAATGCACTCCAAATGTCAAGCCCTGCAAAACACCATTTAATTTGGAGGGTTTTCCCTCCTAACACTTCCTCATGGCTAGAAGAAAAACAGACTCCAACATCACAAAATAATAATTTGGTTAAAAGGACTAGAACATATGGAAATCTGGGGATAATCCCCAGTCATTGCAGGAGACCTACTGATTCAGTACTTTGTCAGTAGATGATTGTTTCCTTCCTACAAATGGAAGTGCTAATTCACAGTGCTCCGAGCAAGCACCCACTGCCCACAGAGCCCCAACCCAGCAACCTCTGCCCCCGAGCAGAGCAGTGGCACTGTGTGTGTTGCAGAGGCAATTGGCAGACATGTCACAAACCTCATGTATCAGAGCTCTGTCAAAATTTGAGGCAATTATCAACTGGAGACACAAAATAGATCTGACCGGTACGAACGTTATCCCTGCACTTTCACACCTGCCAGCACGAGCAGCTCGGTGCCACGCCGTGCTTCCCACCACGCCGGGGTGCAAAGCAGAATTCAGTGATCAAATGCAAAAAGCTCTGTTACACACAACAGTCAATAAGATGCACAGAATCTTTTAAAACCTACATAAACAAATTGCGTTTTATGACTGCAAATCCTTCGTGCAGGGGATATTTTCTGAACCCGTGTGTGGTTCTATTTAGATTTCTTTCTTCTCTCACATTCTTTGATCTGCTTATTACACCTTTTTAAAATAAAAATGAGGTTTGGCATCAGTATTAGAGTCTGCTGACAGTCACAACTAGAGCACTCTGTTCAATGCAAAACAAATTACTCCCTCAGACTAGTTGTTTATAATGTTTACACAGTAATCATTGCTGGAATTCCAGCATTATGGTATATTCATCATAGCTCAACTTAAATTCTGAGACCTCTTACCCTAGGAAGAACCAGGCTGTTGATTTGCTTTTTGGCATTTCAGAAAGCAGCCTCGGAATACAGAATTTGTTTCCTGTTATTTAGCTGTTGTTGAGAACTCTGAGAGATGATGAATGAAGGGAAAAGAATAGCTTTTTGCAAGGTGCCGGTTTCCTCCCCGTCGGGAATGGAGGTCTCTCCTCTCCTCACTGTACCAGTGGCAGATGCCAATCACATCCAATTAGTCTCACAGGATTCATTTTAAAACTCACATTCCCCAGTACAAAACTACAGAGAGGGGTCTGGGGCTTTTTTTAGCAGCCAGCTCCTTTTTCCATTGCACCTGTCAGTCAATCCATCAGAAGGGAGGGACCCGAGAGTGATGGCTCCAGATGTTCAAAGGAAAACCAGTAAAACAATTTCTAAGTAAGAAATTGCCTTCTCTATTGCTTGAAGCATCTACCACTCTATGGGAAGTAGCAGGAGTGATGATTAGTGTCTGCTCTTTTCATGGACAAGGCTGTGCTAACACCTAGAGTATGTGATGGCAGCTTGCTGTCCTTAATCATACAGTAACCTTGAATATTATATATCCTCTAACACTTCCAGTCCTAAGCAGCCAATATTTTTCGGAAGCACAAGTTTCAGAAATTAAATTAGTAATGGAGTGTGGAGAGATATGGCCAATATCCTCTGAGTGACTAAAGCCGTTTAGCACCCAGGTTTCATTTCAAAGTAGGTTAAATAAAAAGGTACCCAGCACTGTTCCTCGTCCCTGTGCATTCACTGTCTGATATGCTTTCTGAAAAATAACGTCGCATCACAAGAATACAGCATTTCTCTGTGCTCAGTGCACGTCGGCAATTCAGAGAGAATTACTAAATATAACATGTAGGAACACAGCACCGACGGGATGTAGAGGTCAGGGAGCCCAGTCCCTCGATATTAGAGACAACCACATCACACAATCACATTAATAAATTGATTAAGATCCATCTGCAAAATAGTTAGGGTTTCGCCCCCAAAATCCCAGTGAAAGGCTTTTCCAGAACCTCACCTTTTTACTGATTAGAAACCTGCTTCTAATTTCCATGTGAAATTTATTCATGGCCAGTTTATTACCAATTTGTTCTCGTGCCAGCACTGTCCTCTAGCTGAACCAGCTCCTTTCCTTTCTCTCCCTGGTGTTTACTCCTCCGATGTATTTATAGGCAGCAATTCACATCCCCTCTCCACTTTCATTATGCTGGGATAAATATGGAGGCAGTCCTGGTACTCTGATGTAACCACACCACACCATCCCTGTGCTCACCCTGGCATCATTTCCATGGGGGCCCCTTTCCTGAATGCCCCCAAAGTCACCACCAGATGCCAGAGGAAATCCCACAGCCACAAAAAATGACCATTTTGCCAGTTTCTCAGGAATGCTCATCTTGGATCCCATTTACCTCATCATTAAGGAGTCTGAGGGAAACCCCTGAGGCTGTAGGCAGCTCATCTGCAGTTCTGCCTTCTACAAGTCATGGGTTTATGGCAGAAATGCTTGTCTCAGACCCCTCTATCTTCTCAGTATAAGAACCAAGTGCTCAATTTAAATCCAAAATTAAATCCCAGAGATTATGGTTGGCTTTTATCCGAAAAGACCTGGGATAGCTGAAAGTGAAGGCCTCTCAAGCCTGTAACACTTGATGCTGGTGCCACACAGCAGCTGCAAAGCCCCTCCAAGCTCAGGTGCCCAACCCTGGTGTGGCGACACCAAGGGACATCTCTGGCATGGCAGCACGTGGGCACCATGGGCTTACCTCGACTCCCCAGCCTGAAATGAACTGAGTCCGTGGACTCAGTTCCTTGGGGACCCAGGATGGGGATTTTCCTTTCCCCCACAAAATCCTCTAAGAAGGTGAATACCAAAGAACACCTAGCCCCTGGTGCCTCCCAAAACATAGTGCCAGATTTTTCCGAGTCTCACTGAAGAGAACTTGGAAAAACTGAAAACTTCAGTGAGACTTGGAAAAATCTGGCGACGTGTTGTGAGGCATTTCTCCTCTGTGTGGTAGTGCAGTGGTTCTAGGACTGGCTGGGATACAAAATTCCCTCATTTAATTGTGGGGTTTCCATGGAGAAACCAAATTTACACATCTGTGGGCTCTTCCAAACCAGGCCTCAGGCAGAGGAGACTCAGTAGGGCAGGAGAGCTGCAGGGAGGAGCAGGAGGAGGATGGGCTTAGCCCTATGGCTCATCCTTACCAGGATTCAATCACAGCTTGTGGCTGATGTTTCTATATTATTAGATATAAAAGGGTGTTGATTGTTATCAAACATCAAAGGATGCAGTACAAATCACCCCATCAAAGCATCCAATCTGAGCATTACCATCTGTACTGCCACTGCCTGCAAATCAAAAAGGCTGTTTGCAGCTATGTCACCACTACCACCTATATTCATTTCTCTGCCATCTTCACGTGATGGTGTCCATAGGTCAGAGCTCAGATCCCTGCAACTCTGCACATGCTTTTTACTCAGGACAGGAGTACTGTAAAACTTCAACAAGTCCACCTAATTTATCTCTTCTTGCTCATTTACCTCTGCGGGGGAAAAAAAGAAAAGGGAAAAAAAAGGAAGAAACTGCCTTTCTGGTCTTTACAGATCCTCAACGAGACCCTTTGTGTGCTGTCACTTCCCCTTTTCTCCGAACCTTTAATATTTATAGCCTCTACTACTGCAATCTCTAACCAAAATAAAGCAAAGCTGCAGTCAAATGAAGTCAGTGACCAAGACAAAAGGGTCATGCACAGTTTAAATGGACTCGTAGACTCCTTCCAGTAGCTGAAGAGGCCTTCAGTGGCCTTAGGACAAATTTATGCCCTAACCTCCAGGCCATGAGATAAACAGGAAAAAATGAGCTGAAAGATTTAATGGGTTTGGGATACATCCTTACACGCTGGGAAATAGTTGCTATCCTGCACTTAAGGGGACTGTAGCATCTCATGGAGGTGAAAGATTAGACAGTGGAAATTGGTACAGTGACAGCAGAATGAGCTACTCCTGTAAAGATTTCCTCAACTCCCTCTGACTCCTGTTATTGGTGATGTAGCACCATAAATGTGAAGGGCACCAGAGCTCCTCTGCACCTGAATGCTGCAATTCAYGGGTGACATCTTTAAAATCACCAATCTCTGAAATATTATCTGTTATCCACACACTGGTTCTTTGAGGTGGTTTTTTTTTCTATTTTCCCCCTTTTCTCAGAGGTATTTCAGATTCATAACTGAGTAAGCAGCAAAATAAGTTGTTTAAAGTATAATAATAAAAATCACATTAAACAGGTCCACATTCTCTGAAAATAACCTAGATCCCGCTGGGACCAGAACTCCAGAGGATTCTCTATCTGGGGTTTGTTCTCTCCTCTCCTGACCTTGGAAAAAGCATGTATTAAACCTAAGTTTTTAGAGAAATATATGTCTTGTTTTAAACAAAACTTTCTCCAGGAAAAGATTGTCCAGTCACAGGGGAAGTTTCTGATGTAGCCAGAGACACTCAACCTCAAAATAGCCAATAATGTGGAAGTTCAGACTAGGTCACAGCCCTGGCTCTGCTGCTTACCTTCAACAATGCCCCCATCATCAAATTATTCATAGAGGAGGTTTTCTTTTGAGGAAGTAAGGGGAAGAAAGGTGGAGAGGGCTCCTAGTGCAGAAGAGCAGAAAAGCACTGATATTTTGAAATGGAAGCTGGAAGGGAAAAGGTATTTAATCTAGCTACACCTCTTATTGCTGCCTACTTTAGAACTGAGTTCAGTTTCTCAGCTTCAATCATAGCACCCAGATCTGAAAAGAAACGTTTGCCAYCTTCACACAAAAACATGTGTAAATTGGTCTTGCCTGTCCCAATTCGATGTCTGTCACGGAGTACTGCTGACAATCAAACATACCATAATGTCACATGGTGTACCAGAGCTGTCTGCTGAAGTCTCTATSTTCACTTTCTTCTCAAGCACAGATACCACTGCTGCATATTAACAACCCCAAATATATAAAATTCTCTTTTCTGTTGAATAAATTACGTTTCAACCCTTGTTTTTCTGCTCCTCTCAATTTACCTCCTCTAGATAAAGATGAGACAACTACAACTACTAATTCATATCCCTTCCTACTTTGAATAAAAGCATTCAGAAGTAAAATTGCAGCCTTAAAAACTTGCTCTAAGAAGTTCAGTACAGCAGAAATTCTGTGACCACAGCAGCTGACCCCGCATGCAGTCGGTCACACCTCACAGTGCCCTCAGGAAACCGCTACCTGTGAGGAAGGCCAAACATCAAAATTTCAGGGAAAACATTAAGATATTCACCTTGCAGTTATTAACATCAAAGGCATTTCAGTGTCAGAATCTGGCATTTCTCAATAATGAGGAAAAAAATCGGAAAAATTCCTGTCAGGAGATGGACACCAGCAACAGCCGTTTGAGGCAATGTGCCAGCTGGACTGAATTCAAGCAATGTTCTCAAAAGGAAAGTAAGGTTTTAAAACCGATGGGTTTTTTTTGCATTTCTATCCATTTTAAAGAAAAACTAGTTGAAAGGCAACTGAGTTTTCATTCTCTAATTCCTGACAGCTGTCTCCACTAGGCAGAGCCCACCAGCCCTCTGAAGCCACTTGTCACTTCACACCTCTCATGGACTGGAGGAACCTTCTTCCAGGCAGTAGATTTGCTACAAATAAATAAAGATTTGGGATTTGGGTACTCCCCAGCACTGTCCCCTAAGAATGTGGTTTCCAAAACCTCTAATATGCATCTCTAGATTAAACATCTCCCATCTGGATGTCCCTTACCCGCCAGGATGCGGGACTAGAAACTGGAACATCCTTCCAGCATGTCCAAAAGAAAACCCCATTAAACACTATAGTATCAATATTGAACATTCTTCACAGATTGGCATGAAAACTCCAGAGAATGACCCCAAATTCTGGATGAGAATTTTGATATACAGAGGCTACTGTTAGTCAAGAGAGATAATTTCAGGTTTGATGTTTGCACACTAAAATAGTGCTTACAATCYGTGCTTAGCATGCACAGAGGCTTCAGCATAGGGAGGAATCTGCATAGGGAAACTTCCAGTTGAGGTTTGGGGTTTCTTCTTACTAGCTAGAATGACCTGAAGTAACTTTGATACTTTAACAATGCATTTTCTAAACAATTTGCTTGATCTAGATTGGCAGCATTATATTACGGACAAACCCACTGATACTGATGTAACTGATACAGTTTTTAGGCATTTAGCTTTGTTAAAGCCCAACTCCCTCCACGAAGCAATTAAGGCCATTTGTAAATCTGAAAAGCTAATTTAGAAATTATAAAATTAAGGCTAATGGACTCAATTATAATAAATGCATGGGTCAGCGATTGTAGCAATTTCTCAAGCCTTTTCTTTATGTCTAGGTTCAGCTTAATAGCACACTCCATCTCMCAGCGCTGATGGCGTGGCAGAATCTGCTCTCCAGAGCGGCTGAGAGAGCTGGAGCCAGGCTGGGAGAGACTGGATGGCTCCCTCTGGCCRGCTGGAGACCAGCTGCAAGCCTCACCCCACAGAGGGTCCGAGGCCCCAGCAGCACCCCACATCCCCAGCCCTGTGGGAGATGGATATGTCTGTACAGCAGGTAATTCATTGCCTCTCAATAGCAAAACGTGCTGGGAGTGTACAGCTCCCACGTGACCGACCCAGGGCATGATGAGCCCACTCTCACGTTGGGGCTTTGAAGAAGAGTGCCAGCCATTCCCTCCCTGGGTCCCTCCCCAAGTGCACGTGGCACATGGCTGGGGCTCCTCAGAGCACACAGGGAGCAACATCTGCTCTCCTTCCCCTTCTGCTAATTTTAGTGCATGTCCACTTATATTGACTAGGGGATTTTTTTCATTTCTTCTCCTTCTCTTGCCTGGAGTTTCTTTGTAGATCCAAAGACCTTGGTGATTTCATTCTCCTAAACACATCTGCTATTTCCCAGACTGAAGTCCTCAAAATCCTTTTTGCAATGTCACACTCGGTTACTGAGAGCGTTTTGAAGTGAATAGAGGGTTTTAGCTTCAGAGACTGAACAGCAGGAGATGATTAACACTTAGGGAGCAAAGCTGTTTATTGTGTTTTAAATAGTGCAGAAGAGTTTGGTTTTCAAATTGGCTCTAATTAGTATAATGTACTTGTGCATGTGCACACCTGATCTCTACTTCACAAGCACCAAGGTCCTTATCAGACTACGGAACAAAAGCTCAAAAAYCCACAACATGAAAGACTGGCTGTTTTTTTCTCCTACAAATACATGCTCAGGTGGTTTGCACAGGTGAGAAGGACTCAAGGACTGAGCTACCCTCAGCGGTTCTCAACACTCATTTTCGGGCAAAGGCAAAGAGCAGGTCAAATCTCCAGTGGGTGCTGGCAATAGCACGAAACATCGATCCAGCCTGGCTCATCCATCCTGCACTTCACACTTGCTCCCAAGGTGCTTTCCTCTTGGGATTTTGAAGCATTATTTGCCTCTTTCTGCTCTTAGTAACAACTGATGCAGCAAAAGATAAACTGGGGGCTTCAGTGTTCCCCTCTTCTCCAGCTGTCTCCAGGAAAGGCACCTTGGGATGCAATTTGCTCACAAAAGGTGACCCTGGCTGGGACACCCAAGGGCCACACTCAGTTCTTATCTGCATTCTGCTATTCCCTAAGAAGGGGCGCTCTCTCTGCAACCGCACAGAAGTTTCTGGAAGAAGATTCAGAAGCAAAACCCTTCCCCACAACAGCTGCRGGGTGTTTGTCAGCAACAACAACTCTAACCTATACTACCACATCCATAATGAGAGGAATATTGCAATATCTCACCAGCAATAATCCATGTAGCTTAAATGAGATCTGTCCGTAAGCAGCAAACCATCAACTGTATCTATTAGCCCTACAGGTACCTGATAAGAAGCAAATTAAAATAGTGGAGATCAAAGAAATGGGAAATTATATTTAGCTGGCTCATATTAAATAAAGTTTTTCACTCAGGCTCACTGGAGACTGATGCTTAAATTGCTACAAATGGAACTGCCATAAAGACAAAGGAGATTATTAAATCTTTGTGCCAATCATACAGATATAGGACCAGAGCTCTGCATTTTGAAAGCATCTTTCGAGCCAGAGAGAGAGTGAGTGAAAGATCTGAACTAAATCTAACATTAAGACTTAAAATACCTTTTGGTATCCATTCAAATCATCTGGAAATCTATTTCAGAGATGCTGTCTAAAATGACAACMACCTTAAAATATATGTTTGAGAGGAGGCAAAACCTAAACAGTGCAATCTAAAATTATGTATTGCGACATGACAAAGTAGCCATGCTTCTCTTAAAAAAAAATAACAACAAAAATGCATTGAAGATGTTGACTAAAATCACCAATACCTAGATTTATCCAGAACTTTCAGGGATCATCCAGGTATAACACTCATTCAAAATGTGACCATATTGTGGGGACAGTTGTCCCAGCCTGGAGGTGTGGGTGCACAAGGTCCAGTCCCAGTGTCACAGCTCTCACACATGGGAACAGTTACACAGAGCCATCCTTTCCACTTATCGGAGTAAAATATGACAGGTTAGACAGGTTTGTGTGATGCAGAATTGATGACCATGGGCTGAATAAATGTAAGAGACAAAAAGGCAAGTTGGAATTCAGTGGGAAATAACAACTGGCAAGAGCTCGTGGTTTTATACCTCTGAGTCCCAATACTGGGAGGGGGTAATGGAGCGAGAGAAAAATTACTGATTTTTTAGAAGAAAACACTTTTTTTTCTCGGAAACAAGGAAGGAAAAAATATTCTGAGTCTAGCTTGACGAATCCCTCCAAGCTTCCTATATGCTACAGGAATAAAGTAGACATCACTGACAGGACTTGGCATGTGTTAAATTTCCTCCTCTGACAGAGACCTGAAGAATACAGAACATCTGCACAGCTTTATAGCGATATTATCCTATACTCTTAATGGCTGCTAATTATCCTAATGATCCAGTCCTCTCTGTAGATTGCAGATGCGCTATGTGATTAAGGTATGGCTAAAAAAGCCATCCTAAATTAAAATTAAGAACCAAAAATAATGCAGCGTGTCTCTTTTCACCCTCACGACTGCCCAGCACAATTACAAAGGCAGCTTTTAAACCAGGGCACCTTTATGGGGGAAATCTCGGCCCTTGACAGTCATTCTGGTGGCCAAAGGGGAAATATTTTGGAGGTGATTTGTCTTAAAAAGAAAATAAGTGCGTAAAATCCTGACTGAGCCTTTTCTGTCATTCCAATAGAGCTGATACCTGGCACTCCAGAAGCCCCTTGGTCTCTCCTCCCACCCTGCTGGAACCCTCTCAGCCTTTTGTGTTCCAGCATCTCCCCATGGTGGGAGCACACCCTTATTTTTTGGAAACTGAAATCACGACACCATGGGCAGCTTCAGGGGCGGTGAGCACAGCAATTATTTATCCTATGGGCCCTAAATGATGTACAGAGCAGCACAGAGTGCGTCATGCAGTGCAGTACTCCTCATAAATCAGACTCAAATAAATTAGTGCTATCTTTTCAACTGTATCAAATGTGTAGTTATTCCTTTCAGATACATCGTAGGTCTTTTATCCAGGGTAGCATCAAGGTTAAAATGATTAAGTAAGTAATTTCATTAGCAATGATAAATGTTAACGATGATAGAGAGGGATTTTGGATGCATTTCACAAAATCACAGGATGGATTGGGTTGGAAAGGACTTTAAAGATCATCTTGTTCCAGCCCCTTCCACGGGCAGGGGCACCTTCCATTAGCCCAGGTTGCTCCAAGCCCCGTCCAACCTGGCCTTGAAATCAGGGATGGGGCATCCACAGCTTCTCTGGGCAACTTGTTCCGGTGTCTCATCTCCCTCCTAGTGAAGAATTTCTCCCTCATATCTAATCCAAACCTGCCCTCTGTCACTTTGCACAGAGGCAGGTGATGCTGACGTCCTACCAATAACTGTTCTTACGTGCAAACATCAAATACACCCACCAYGACTTCAAGGAATGTCTTTCCAAGCCACAGTTCAGCTCTCAGATTTTACATTGCAGATGCAGCACATTAACACAGCACAAAATTGGATCACTTTCCTGGACACACAAATGCAACCACTTAAGTTAAATACTGCAGCATAAAGGTGTTTCCCCAGGGATTGGGAGCAGGCACTGAAGTGTGCATGGACAGGGACATGCTCAGCTGTCCAGCATCCATAGGATGCCCTCTGTGCCCCAAAAATCCTGAACCCCATCCTCCCTGGGATGTGTCTTTGCTCTCACAGGAGTTTTCACCAGGTGCCTCAAGCCTGACATTCCCTTTCCTCTGCCAGCTGTGATCCTCCCCTCTTACCTCACCTGTCCTGGGTGACTGTAGGGAGGAAAGGGGCAGGGGCAGGCATCAGGGCTTCCACTCAATGGCTGCAGCAGAGTAGTGAGGTGAGGAAGAGAGACAGCTTTCAACTCCTTTGCTTGCCACCTCTCCAGAGAAAACAGCTCTGAATAGTTTTGTGCCAATAGGGCTCCCTGTTAAATTTCGTACCACCACCAGCTTGCACTTGAAGACAGACAGGGATCAGCTTAAACAGAGGAGGAAGGAAATAATGTGTGCAGACAGGAATAAGGGAATGCTAAGATTCAGAAGGCTGTGGTCCTGAAGCCTGAGCATCCCACTGGAAAAGGCAGYGCTTGGCAGCAGGATTTACTCACTGGCAGCACAGCCTCAGGAAGAACAGGGTCTTCACCCAGCAAAGCTCTTTCTAAGCAAGGAGGCCAGGAGCTGATAAAAAGCTGCGTAGGGGCTGTATAGTCAGGTTAATTTGCCTGTTATTTTTAGCCCTCCCAGCGTTAACCTCAGCCAAAACCTGTCCAAAGCAGGATCCGTACCAGCAGCGAGTCCACGTCCTGAGGCAGAGCAGCAGGGTCTGAGCTGTGGCCGGGCTGCTGAGGCCACGGCTGGTGCTGCACTGACAAATTCAGCCCCAGGGACGGGCACGGGGCTGGTACCCCAGGGCTCCCCCAAAAGCAAGCAGGCACAACAGGGTGGCACGCACGGCTGCATCTAAAGCACTTATAGGGTACTGTGCACCTGCTTGATACCGTGTGCTACGGAGCGTGTCAGCATTTAGCAGCTGCTGTAAACATTGTGGTAGAGGTCTTTGAAACAAGTCCAACCGTTCTGAAAACTCACTATTTCCCATGGTTAACGCTGCATTAGAAACACCAGGCTTGCATTATTCAAGGTTCCCCACTGCATTTTGGTTCTTACACACGTTTGTTTAGAAGGAAGGAAAAGTGTGCTGCTCTCTGCACCCATGTGTGACCAAAGTGCTTTAGCACTTCAGCAGAATGTAAAAGTCTCCTAGCAATGCATGCTCAAAGGCTCAAAGCTGATTCAGGTTAAAAGCATTAGGGGAAGGAGAAAAAAATCAAACAAACCCCACCTAATGTGTGTACAAGAAAACGCTGACTTCCAGTGCATTCAGAACTCAAAAAACACCGAACCAATTTTCTCCAAAACTTGGAACTCCCCAGTGAGGGCTATAAACAAGCTAATTTGACATCGCTAGTTCCAGCCAGCTTAGACTTATGAGCGTGCACATATTTTATTCTGAAGTTATGGGAAAAACATATTTTCCCCATGCTTGCATAAATCAAAAACAGCTGAACCAATTTAGCTTAAATTAGAAAGAGAGAGTGAGAGAGAGAGAGGAGGGAGGGGTGAGGAAGGAAGGGAAAGGGAAAGAAGGAAAAGATTAAATACAAAACCTTCAACCTATGTGGGGGGTGAAAAAAGAAATCCCTAACAATCAGAAAACATTCAAGGTGCACTCAACATTAGCAGCAAAATAATGCACCACTTTATATTATTTTAATATGAAAATCTCAGAAAGTACTTGAAGGTCTTCACATTGAGCTAGTGCTCATTGTGCTAATGCTAAATTTTCTCTCTTCTTCCAATTAGTTATTTCCCTTTAGTCTCCCACACTTCCTCTCCCTTCCTACCGAGCCTCCTTAATTCTCCTCGTGTTCTCCCTGCCATTCATGCCACTATGTATTCCTGGGACACAGACGCACAAGGCATCTCTCCCTCTGCCGCTTGAGGCAGAGCCAGCCTCATCCGTCCTGGCCAAAAGAATGGTCCCTGGAAGATTTCACATGTGCTGTTTGGGACTCTTTGACTCAGAGACTGCCAAGGATCTCACCATTGCTCAGGATGTGCAGCTGCACTTCTTCCATCACTTAAACCTGAGCTTCCTCTCTGTGCTTTCCAGAGGCAGGAGCTGTAAGCCTTGGGGCATCGGAGAGGGTGTTAGGATACAGGACAGGGAAGGAGAGAGGAGTAGGGGGAAGCATTCTGTGTAATGGTGAAATGAGGAGGATCCTGTGCATGTAGGTACTGCCTGAGTCTCACCCAGAGCACCCCTCACTCTCCACTCTGCCATTGAGAGTCATCCCTATGTCCTCGCTGAGACATTCCTACTTCCCCTTTCCACTTCCCTCGCAGCAGCACAGCACCCAGTTTGCAGTCCCACAGAGCTGGCAGTCGAATGGCACTGCATAGTACCTGGAGGTGAGGGGTTTTTTATTCTCATTTTAGACAAAAGATCCAAATCGTGCCTGAACTCCAATGCTAGCTGGAAAGCAACAGCAAGGAGAGGCTGAACTTCCCAGAGGGATGTGTGTGCTGGCCAGTGCAGCACCCAAACCACACACTGCTGCCTGCAGGGATCTTGGAGCATTAGGGACAATGTCCTCTCAGGACTTTTAATTTCCCCCCCAGAGCCACTGCAAACCCCAAAGCAGTGAACACTGAGGATGCAGAACAATGCAGAACTCCCTAAGAACTCAAATAAATCTTAAACATTCTCAAGCCACTGCCCTACCCCAGCACTGCCACCACCAACAGGCATTGCAGCCAGTCTCAAGTTTCTGAGATGCTCCATGTGTTGTGTCCTCTTCAGTCCCAGTATTGCTTTCCAATACAAGTCTGCAGTGCTGCTTCAAAAATCTGACTCCTAATCTTCCCTGAACCCTGTCCAACTCCCTGAGGGATGTGAGGATGCCACTTGCTGTGGTCTCTCTCTGGCACCGAGCCCTGCAGCAGTTCTTGCTCTGCACAGGAACAGCCTCTGGCACGTCAGCCCAACAGTTACGGTCATTTATAGTTCATGTCTACAGCATCTGTTTAGCTAGTTTGCTTATAAATAAATTTGGAATACCCACATTGCAATAATCCGCCCAGATTTTAAGGAATTTAATACACAAAATGCAAATCGGAGAGTAAATGAAAAATTAAGTGACCGTGAGAATCGGTTCTTACCATGCAGAGCCAGCTTCAAAATAAAAATGAGAATCATAATCCTACTTTACATATAATTTTCTGCAGGGTTGTGTAATTTACAACTTACACAAAGCAACAGGAAGATTAAAGACATCTTTTGAATTAAAACTAAAGCACTGGGTAGACTCCCTGCAGTAACAGTTTATTACACCCTATGCAGCTCGGAGGAAGCTAAAGTGTGTTTGTCCAGGGAGCCGAGGGTGGCATTTCCAATCTATTTTCTTGGAGGAAGCACAAGCAGCAGGTATAAACCCTTCCCACCGCACCTCCCTCCAGCCCTGGATGCTTTCCAGGCGGCTGCCTGGGGAGGAGCATCCCTTCCCTGGGAGCGCTGCCGGGCGCTCCTGCCCGCCGGGAATTGCCGGTCCTGGCGCCTCAGCCAGCGGAACGGAGCCGGCAGAGCCCTTTGGACGGGCTGTGCCTTCTCAGCTCCCTCTGCCCTCCTTCTACCCCACTTTTGGCAAACTCTCACGCCGGGAAGGAGGGAAACCCGCCGCACGTTGCGGGATAGAAGTGCCCCATCCCAGCCGAGTACCCCAAATAGTGCTGGGAACGCCCTAAAGAAAGCAGCAGGTCTGCAGAGAGCTCTTCTCCGGTATCCCACTCACAATTCCCACTGTGCACTTACACAGCTTTCAAGAAGAAAGCCGCTGAAAGAGGCACTTTTCAAAAATTCCCAAACAATCTATTAATGTTTCTGAAAAAATTATGATTATATGAGATCACGTAGGAGAGAACAGACTTCCATTGGGGCTTGTGTAATTCCTCTTGGATAATGTTTTTTTTTTCTTTTCATAAACAGATATTTAGAACAAAACCATAAAAATAAAGTGGCGTCAAGATGGCAAACTCCTCTTATGAGTTAGAGGATRCCCCAATTCTTTCCCCACCAATGCCTTCAAAAAACTGGTAGATTCAAAAGAAGTCCAAATCCGGACATAAACCACACACACTTTTATTTTTAGCAGTGTTGTGACTAATTATTGTAAAAGAAAGCAAAGCATTAAACAATTAGTTAAGAATATAAATCCATACAATGAGCATATAGGGTC